>JAUBNQ010000002.1:8470711-8484609 GCA_032353495.1 Ctenopoma kingsleyae | reverse complement strand
ACTGAACAACGTGGAAAATAACAGAGGAAACAACTCTGTAAATGAATTTGGTAATGACAGCACCACCCCGAGAAGCGTGCTGGAGAAACAGTGTGAGGCAATCTAATAAATGACCAAATGAGGAAAAATTAAAAGCAATTTGAGCCTCGTTAAGCACATGCTTGATGTTGGATCTAATAGCAGTTTGCAGTAAGTTACGCGTTATTGAAAAAAATCAAAGAGGTTGTGCTAAAATGCTAACAGACATGTTGTGACTCAGAGGTTAAAGTGTCTCCGTCACAGTCCATCAGTTTCTCTCACAAACACAGACACACAGTGAAATGCGGCACCCTCTGACCCGTTTCACATTGCAGAAAATGAGGATGAGCAAGGCCCAGAAGAAAACAGCGATGACTCCAGTCCCGATAAGAATTACAATCTCCACATTGGCCTTGTCACTTGATCCTTGACAGAAAAAATAAAGAGAAAAATAAAGTGACTTTTAGTTACAAATGTTTTAAACACTAAGTACTGAAAACCTCTCTGTTTTTTCACATCTGATTTTATCTCTCTTTTATGACATTACTCTCTACAGACTGTAAGAGGTGCTATATTACAAAGTATTGTTGCAGGTTTTCTCACACTCTCCTAAACTTAAATCTTTAGGTTACATTCATCTCAAGACCACATCTGTGAACCCATTAAATTCTTTTTGCACTCTGTCAATGTATAAAAGGTCCCACCAGTCAGCGGTTTAGATTTTACCGAGGAGGAGAGCTGTACATGATGAGAGCACTAACACTACAGCTGCAGTGAAAGGTGAGAGGTCAGTGGCTAAAACTCCAGACCTGTATATGTGAAGATGTGCTCAGGGATAACTGTGACTTCAGGCATGAGTGCTCTCAGAAAAACACATCAGCGGTGGTAGTGTGTGAGTGGATTCAGGTTTCTCTGAGTATATATATATATATATATATATATATATGTATGTATATGTGTGTGTGTGTGTGTGTAAGAGTATGTGTGTGGGGCTGTCTCACCGATGACCCTGATGGCGGCTGAGGAGTGGACACATCCACGCTGGTTGCAGGCGGTGCAGGTGTAAAGCCCGGCGTCCTCCTCTCTCACCCGCTGGATACTCAGAGTGCGGTTTGAATCCTGCAGCTGGACCCCTGTGAAGAGGCATTAGATGATCAGTGACACACAAAGACTAGCGTACCTCAATGGCTGTAATATGTGCTGTGACTTGGTGCTAGTCCTTTACCTCTCACATCATAAATTCAGAAACATCTTCAATAACTACTCTCGTCACACCTTTGGACTTCAGCCTACAGAACTCATTTATAATCTCAACCATATCCCAGCAGCCCCTCTGAGTGAGTCCATCAATTGTCACTCAGGCCCACTGACCGCCCCCAACCCCCTCCGGTCCCCTCATGTCCTTCAGACATTAAGAAGAGACACATGCTAAGAAAACTAATGAGCCATGTGGGTTTGTGCATGTGCAGCGAAACATCTGCATACATATTCCTGTCACTGGTTCCGTTTGACACAGTATGAGTGTGTAGGTGGGCTGGTGGGTGGTTGTTTCTGTTTGTGCGGCTGCGTTGACGGGTAATTTCTGAATTACAATTTATCACAACGGAAAGTACAAAAAAGGTAACATCTGATCAGTGTTGATAATATGCACATAAGTATAGTCATTATTAAGCTGTAAAGGACTTTGTGAGGTGACAGAAGTCCTGCTAATTAAGATCTAGAGTGTAAGTGTGTGTGTCACCTGGGTGGTTGTATTCACGCACCTGACATTTGATGGAGAGGCTGGTTGTCTTTGAACCAGGAGAGTCGTGGCAAAGGTCTGCCCTCAGCGTCGCACTCCATCTTCAGAGACTCGGTTACATTCACTGTCTGGTTGGTGAGGCTGCGTTTGTACCGAGGAGCCTCCAAGGCTACAGAGGTTTGGAAAGACCAAAAGACAGAGGGAGAGCAGGAGAAGGGAAGATATATGGATGGATATAGAGATATAGACGTGAATAGTGCACTTTAAACACAAAGACCATAAATGTACATGATATTCAACAAATCAAAAGTAAAGAAAAATTCTGTCCTACTGGCACTGATGCAAGGTCACAGCAACTTCACGAATGAAGCATGCATTTACTTTTGTTACAGCCTCTAAGCTTTGTTTCTGCTACATTCTGATGCTGTGCAAACATCAGGTGCTCTCTCCATTATGTGTGTACATAGGTAACACAGGTGCGTGGGCACTTCTTTGTGAGTGAGTGTATTTTAAGCCTCCAGCTTCTCCCCATCAGCTCCACTGTGTCCTGCGTGTGCTTCCACTGCTAAGGGTTGAGCTTTTTTCTATAATTAGCTGTGATTAGAGTCACTATTCTCTATGTGACCATGCGGTTATATCTGTGGCTGGAGCTTTCATCTCTTTTCATGTCTCACCTTTGACAGAGATGTATTGGAACAGGCACTGTTTCTCCCCATTTCGCCTGCTCTGAGCCTCACATACATAATGACCCTCATCTTGCAGCTGTATGGAAGTGATGGTGAAGTCCAAGACCCAGCTGTTGGAGGGTTTCTGGAAGGAGAGATTGGCATCGAGTGTGTCAGCGTAGAGGTGCACGCTCCTGCAGTCCAGCTCCTGGGGCTTGCCCTGCTCATTCTGCAAGGCCTGGGGGTTAAGGCGGTACCACTGCAGCTGCTCGTAGGTGTAATTGTCAGCACTGCAGCACAGGGACACTTTCTCCTGCTCCAGGGGATTCACAGAGGGCTGGACATCCACACTGAATCCTTCAGGGATGGCTTTGAAGATACAGAGAAGGGCAGGTGGGGCAGTTGGGAGAAATTTAGTTTGCACTACCCACAGCATTGGAAAATGACGTGCTAAAAATCAGCAGCAACAAAACCCAACCTCAGTGTGAACCGTAAACATGACTATGTAACCGAGGGGATTGGATCTAACCCAACAAACTTACTGGTTACGTAGAAGTAGATCAGCCGCTCATCTTTGCCGGCTTTGTTTTCAGCAGAACACTTGTACACGACGGAAACGCTGACGTTGCGAATCTGAAGCCGGCTCACTCTCTGCGACATGAGAGAAGGTGGATGAGACTTTAATTCAGTAAGTAAATGTGCATATTTTAAGAAGGGTTAGGACGGTGCCATCTCTTGTCGTGTAATTCTTTGTGAGCTGACATGAATCACATTTTGTGCTGTCAGACCAACAAGAAACAAACACACATCGGTGTGACAGAAAAGAGATTAGGCCACAATGTGTATGTGTGTGTTTGTGTCTCTCTCTTCGTGTGATAATTCCCTCTTATGGTTGTGGTTTATAAATGCACGGGTGTGTGTACATGCACGTGACCCTTACAATTGTGCCTGAATGTGTTTATAGTCAGTCCTTACAGGAAGTCTGCAGAGGAAGACTGTTCTAAATATTTCTGCTGTGGAAATGGCTCTTGATTGACAAATTTTGTTATGGAGATCAGAATTTGGGACGCTTACGTAAAAACATTTTAGTTCTCGGATGAGTCCACTTATATAAATGTGTTTATTTCTGGGTTATGGAGTAATCATATAATGTTATTCTTTTAAAGTCTACATTGATCATTCATTTGGTTTCTATGAAAAGGTAGACTTTTCCACAGAGCAACAGCAAACAAACAGCCATGGTCAACCTTTTGTCGTCCATCCACCTCTTCGACAGACGTTTCAATAGGATCAATTTCATTCATGTGGTTTTCTGAGTGAATGTCCTGCCAGTTCTGACAATCTGCGATCCTGTCACTCCGGCCCTTCCTGTCCCGTCGCACCCTGTAGAGAAACACAGACACATTCATGGCATCTGCCCTCATTGACATGCACAGCAGAAAGTGACCAGTGGGGGAGAATTCAGAAGCACATCAAACCAGACATCCTGAGGTTTTATGAGATTTTTTTCCCCACAAACTGGATTGCAAATCAGATCTGAATATCAACACACGTTCCAAGGCCAAGGCAATTATACCAGGTGTCCTGGCAACTAATGGAGAAACTAGAATATCAATTTCTATTATGAAGATCCACAGTGTGAACATCATAACAGAACTAATGAAACATGAAATGGAATTTTGTTTTGCATTTCCACCTACTGGTACTGCTACATTAGCATGAGGTAATCCGAGTCATTTTACTACTAACATAGTCTACATACTTCATAAAATAAATTGAAATTAATTTAAAGGATATGCTATGTGGAACTATTTAGATTTTCTTGTCCAGAAATCTTAAGGCATTTGTAGTCTATAAGAGCCTCAAGAAGCCCAACCCTCGCAAAGCCTGACGAGCGCTCTTCTTCTACCATTTTAACTTTGTCGTACCGCTCTGGAGCAAAGAACAGCAAACCAGTCTTGCCAGTTCTCTAAGGAGGAGGAAGATTCACCCACAGAGTTCACTCTGCCATATTCTGTGTGCCTTGGGATGGCAAAGTTGGACAATGAGCAATGAGGTCCTCTCCGTAATGGCGAATACACCCACTCCCACCAGCTGCCTGACCTCTCACCTGTTCGTTATGGTCACACTAGACTCAGAGTGCTCTGCCATGAATTCTGGTTCACCTGTCATCGAGCTATTCTGCAGCCAACGCACTGGTGTAGCAATGTTTCTGGTGGCCAACCACCTCCAGAGAACTCTCCCTTTATCTCTCCCTTGACATTGTGTCTGATCATGGACCATCTGATGGCTATTACCGTAACCCTCTCATCTACTTTCCATTCACAAGTCAACAGTCAAGCTGAGAGGATGGCCCAGGTGTTGGAGGTGGACCTAAAGTGTCTCTGTATGCAGGAGCCGTCCTTGTGGGGTAAGAACGTGGCCTCGGTTGAGTATTCCTGTAAGTCTTTACCTTCCTCACATGTCAGTTGAGATTGTCTTCCATCTCCTGTGTCACACACTCACCTACCCTGGCCAATTGATCTCCTCAATGCCTCTTACATCAATCAGATCTTCTTCTTTTACAACAGATCATTAAAACCTACATGTGGTAGTTTGCACTCCTTGGATCTTAAAACAAAACCTTACAGCAGGTTGACCATCAGAATAAAAACAAAAACAAAAGGAAATCCAATTCCTATACACCAAAAGGTCAACACAGCCATGCCTCAGTCAGCGCCTCTGAAATGTCATATTAGAGACACGAGAGAGAGAGCTGAAGTTGAGATCAACCTGCCACTGTTGTGAGTCTCAGTGTGTATTCCTAAGAACAGGATGGGCGCCTTGTGTCTGCACTTATGTTGAATGCCCACATGTAAAGGTCAAGAGCAGCAATAACTTCAAAAATAATGCCTTGGAGGAATATGGTGAGAGTATATTGAAAGGATATTCAGTAGAAGTGGCTACAAGACCAGGGCTTAAATGAATATAAATAACTGAGATCTACTGAGATTGCATTTTATCTTGTTATCATTTGTATATGTTGTGGGGTTCAACAGATATACAGAAGGAGAGAAAAAGCTCAGCGTAAGACCTGGCAATAAACACTTCAGTCCCTATGTGTCTATCTAAGCATGTGTGTGCAGGTGATAGATAACAGCCTGCTGAGCTCAAACACACGTACTGTAGGCGCTCTGTGTTTTTCTTATCTGACAAGTCAACGAGCAAGTGAATCTCTTTTTTTTGTGTGTGTGTGTGTCTGTATGCATTATCTGTTTGCACACATATGTCAGAAAGTGAGACTCCTGTGTGAGAGCTGAACCATGTCGGATCAGAGTAACAAGCACATTTCTGCTGTGTGGGAGAGGAAGAAGGTTGGACGTGCAACAGACACAGTTTCATCTTTT
Organism: Ctenopoma kingsleyae; assembly: GCA_032353495.1. Classification (NCBI taxonomy): domain Eukaryota; kingdom Metazoa; phylum Chordata; class Actinopteri; order Anabantiformes; family Anabantidae; genus Ctenopoma; species Ctenopoma kingsleyae. Next base: position 8,478,799 of record JAUBNQ010000002.1, on the reverse strand, counting down.
CTCTATTTACTTCTTCTCCACCTTCCTCTTTATCTCTGCTCTTTTCATCCACCTCCACTTCTCCTTCTTCACCACCCCCTCTTCATCCTTCTCACTCACTTTTTTTTTTTACTCACAGGTAGTGGATAATTTCACACTGACCTCTTCATGTTTGGTCCTCACATAACACTTCATGCACTGCATCCCACTCCTCCTCTTTTCTGTCCCATTCAATCAAACCTTATCTGCTCCCACACTGGTTACACACAGTTTCTGGAAAAAAAATCATTCCCACGTTTGAGTGTGTGTATATGGAAGAATGTTTTTCTTACAGTCTGCTTTGGGTGCTGTTGAGGACACATGGGCCCCAGGCCCTCCACTGCCAGCTGATATTGGGAGTGGGCAAACCAAACGCGGTGCATGTTAGAGTCTGGCTGCTGCCACTGGGGTAAGGACTGGATGGTTCTGCCACTTCTTTCTCATGAATCTGTGGGGGGACTGGAGAAAAGGCAAATCAATCCATCCATATAGCCATACACATATTCTAGTATATGTTCACTGGGTAGGACTGAGAATTTTTGATCTGCGGGAGGAAACTAGAGTCACAACAAAAAGAGAGAGCAAAGCCTTATGTGGAGAACACACGGACATCTTTCAAACTTAACTCAGAAAGATTAAAGAGATTAAAAGACATTTCTGTCTGATTTCCACTGAGGGTACACAGACAAATAGACTAGTTACCATTAACAACAAGAGTGATGTTGAGCCTCCTCTCCAGAGCGGTGGCACTGTTTTTCAGCACCACTGTGTAGAGCCCAGAATCCTCCTGACAAACATCTTTAATCTCCAAAGCGTGGTTAAGGTGCATCCTCATCCTTTTCATCTTGAATTCTGGGCGCTGGTTTATCAGCTTTCCATCTTTATACCTGGACATAAAACACGCACATGAAGCACAGATGTTACACCCCGTCCTCAAATTAATCTGAAAATGTCACTTGTGTGAGGGCTAATTATGTTTTTGGAAATTACAATAAATGAATACCCCTGAGAGTCTTGTCTTACCATTGTGTTTCAGGTGTGGGGAAGGCAGACACATTCACTTGTAATTTGAAAGACTTCTGGCCAGCAGTTACCTCCACCACTGGCCCAGTTCTGTAGTCAAGGCTGATAAATGGCTCTTCTGTAATAAGAGACATTCACTCATTAACATGTAGTACTAACTATTAAACACTCCCCCTGTAGGCTTCAATGGAGGATTCAAGTGACCTAGAGTCACAACATAAAAATGTGTCTGTCAGGAGAAACATCCTCAGAAATGTCTGAAATCCCACTATTGCTGTTTATCCAGGTATTATATTCATTTTTATGGATATTTTCATGCTGTGGTTCTGGCTCGACAATGGAATCAGAGCCAGCACAAGAACTTTGACTTTGTTTTTTGTGGTGCATTCCTTATGAATTTAAAGTTTAGGCAAACATTGCTAAATTCAATATCCCAAACGCTTCATTGGGTAATGGCAGCCTGCTGCTCTATAATGAGTAATATTGTTACATTAGATGATAGTATATTTACTAATGTCCCAATTCTGTTTACCAAGTTGCATAGGCATGCTTTAAGATATTTTAGTGTTAACTGTGTGTATCTGTGGATGGTGGTCTGTAGTCAGTCAATTGATCATTTCAATTGATATTTCATCAACTATCTGATGAATTACCATGACATTTATTACAGATGTCCCACGGTGCCCAAAAGATAAATCCAAATGACTGTGGTGAGTTTTTGACCTTTCCATTAGTGTCACTAGCAGGTCAAATGCATTTCATTTATCAATGAATATCTCACAATTTTGTTTAGAATTTGACTCCCTTGTCATTCCCTGTCTTTTCCTCCAATGCCACCTTAAGGTTGACATAGCAAAGCCATTGGTTTGGAGTGAAATGTCTCAACAGCGTCTGGATGGTTTGCCATGAAATGTGAGTCAGACGTTCATGTTCCTCTCGTGCAATGACTTCAGTGTGATTTCTTCAAATTCCATTTAATACAGGTGAAATTTAAAATTTCTTCAGTACTTAGGCTTATACAGAGTCCCTGAACATATTAACACATTTCTGTGTTTGGCTGCATATTTTGTTTTGGCAGGCGTTTTCCAAATTCCTGTGTTGTCAAGTTGTTGAAGGTGTTTTTCTTAATTTTCTTGTGTTATGTCTTGTTTTATTAAGCTGCAGTGTATTGAACTCTCAAGACCACCACAGGTTTATGACCAAATACCTGTCAAACTAAAATTCCCATCATCCTGTACTTTGTTTTCTGTGTCATTAGGGGATGTTAGCATGCCAACACAGTCAACTATGATCAACGTGAGAAACATTATTCGTGTTTATTATCACATGTTAGCATCGACTCTGTTGATATGCTGATGATAGTGTTTCACTAAGACCACCAATGTGTGTACTGTGCCTATAGAAATTATTCAACCCCCTTGGTAGTTTTCCCCATTATTTTTTTACAACACTGAATCATGGTGGATCTAATTTCTTGACACTGATGAACAGAGAAAGAGTTTTTAAATAAAATGAAAAAAAAAACAATTAAATTATAAAACAGAAAATACTAATAATTGCAACTAATCATACGCTTTAAAGTATCTCGCCTAAACCATCGCTGGTGCAGCCAACTGGTTTTAGAGGTCACACAGTTAGTATGTGTGCACTGAACTGGTCAGTATCCGGGCCAAGAACTACATCATGAAGACAAAAAAATACTTCAGGCAACCCAGTGAAAAGTCAGATGGATTCAAGAAAATTCACAAGTATCCCTTAGAGTACAATGATATTCAGTAGTGAAGGGCGGTGTCAGTTACAAGCTTCCACAGCCACGATGGTAGAGACTGTGCATTCAACTGCTGCGCAAAGATTTATGGGACAGTGGTCAGTTGAAAGACTGAAGTCAACTGGACAAAGTTTCTATGGTCTGATAAGAATCAAATATTCAAAATTGAGGTTTTTAGACAGAGTGGAATCTATGTTGATATAAATCAAACAATGCACATCATCACGCACATCAAATCACCACTGTGAAGCATCATGGTGGCAGCACCATGCTGTGGGGATGCTTGTAATTATTTAGGCTAACAGATGTAGAAAATGGGAGACAATGTAGTAAATGTGGACTGCTTACCATGAACTATGACCTGAGTTTGCTGGGTCTGTGTTGTTTCCATACTGGTGACATTGCAGATGTATAGGCCAGCATCTGTCCCATTAACACTGTGGATGGTCAGGACGCTAACAGCCTTTGTGGCGTGAGACAGGGCTTCACGATAGGGCTTAGTCTCCATCCCATTTTTTGCCTAGCAAGGAGAAACAGACTGCACGTATCAAATTTAAGTTTTTTATTTACTGATCCCTCACAACATGTGGTCAGCTGTTCCTGCTGCATACCTGCTTGCTAGGGTAAGACCACTGAATGTCCACCCCAGCATTGAACTCCACCATTGCTGTGCAGTTCAGGGTGAGGGCCTCCCCCACCATCAGCTCTACTGGGTCCTCAGGAAACAGCTTGACATCATAAACCTGACTTCCTGTCCAGGAAGAGGGAGACAGTGAGAGAGGTCATGGTGACATCGTCAGCAGTTTTTCCTTCCTCACAGGATCAGAGGAAATAGCTTTCCTTTGGACCAGAGGAACCATCCTACTATAAAGAAGCAGTCTGTCACAACTCCCACTATTTCCATTTTTTTTTTGACATTTTTATATCAGTGAAGGAAATTAAAGTGGAATACAGAGAAACATCAATTCAAGACAAGAGAGACAAGGCAGGGGGGTACTAGCCAATGTCTCTGATACTCCAGCCACCTCTCCCTGCAGCTGCTAGAAATGACATGAAGTGCTGGTGATGTGTGTGCAGCAGACTGTGATTGCCTGATTGTTTAAACGCTCCATTAGCATTCTCAGTGAAGACAGGTTCTCGGTTTCTCCTCTGACTGATGCGGCTGTTACTTTTGGCCGGCAGCAGTGGGTATGAGTTTCTGTTCGCCCTCTAAAGTGAGAGGTGAATGCCTCATGCAACACAGCAAAGCGCCTGCAGGTCTTCCAGAGTTCACTCCAAACAAGAGGGAACCTCAACACAAAGCTTTGCCTCTTCATCTTAGTTCTTCCTTTACTCTTGTTTCTTTTAATCCTGCTAACACAATGGCTCTCATCCCACATAAAAAGGGAGTTTTCTTTAAGGAAATTACACAATGAAATAAAATTCTTCAAATTGACAGTATTAAGGCGTAATTGGCTCACTAACTGCCATGTGAAATTATGGTGATAAACTGAGCCACAAATCTAATTTAAACATTTGTGCTGGGACGGTTGTGTTATTGTAGCTGTTGAAGTTAAAAGTTTATATGATCCTCATCGTTTTGGCTGAAATACCAGAGAAGACTGAACCCTTGAAATATCTGGAGTTAACACAGGTATAATGTTTTTACCTGTAGTGTGGAAGAGATAGTTGGCAGATTGGTACACTTTGCCTTCAAGTGTGGCGCTACACCTCGCTCCAATGAGCATTGGCGCACTGTCTATAATTTCTCTGGGAATGGACCAGCCTCGCTTGTTGTCCCATGTCATCCCGCTCCCGTGCAGGGGGCTGGGAAACTGAGGCGACACACATAAAAAGTAGCTGTTTAAGCTCAAATCATCAATTAAGGCACTGCTTGACAGCTTTAGTATAATAGCCTATGATAAATCAGTAGTGAGTACAAACCGCGTGAAGAGTGACATTCAGATTAGGCATTGTGACCAGACACGGCACTGTGACGTGCGCTGAGGAGCGTGTGATTAAAATGGTCTCCATGTCATTTCCGTTGCCATTGCTGTAGCTGCGTCTCCTGAGAAATGGCTGCTCAGGGTCTGGAAGCAGAAAGAAATGAGGAGCTGTTAAATGCAATCTGCGATACCAGCTGGGGTAATGGCAGCTATTACTGAGGTAACTTCATGAACGGACAGAAAGATATCTCACAGCCCGATAACGACCCCCAAGGGCCGCTGTATGTGGACTTTATCATGATTACCATGTAAAGCAACAGTTTACTCCCCACACAGTAAGTAGCATTAAGATCTGCTGTTATATGTCAGCTGAGAAACAGACAGCCGAGGGGTTTAATCCTCTGCTAAACAGTGTTACAATTTCACCCTAAGCTGTTTGACTAAAATATCTCTCCTGTGCTTCAACCTCAACACCTTCATGTTTACCTTTTTATTGCTTGTGGCTCACAGCTACTGTTGTACTGAGCTTTGGGAGACATTACAGCAATTGTGTCACTAATTTACATTGCATCTATTATCACTACAAAACCTCATATTCTCACAGCATGAGTGCACATTATTATAAAAACACTTCATCTCTTGGGCTTTCCTGTCAATGCCTGTGACTTTTTGTATGACAGCAAAGGATGTTGTATGTGTATGATGTTTTCTTTTTTTTTATGATAAACCTTTTATTATTCTCATGGATTATTTCTAAATCAATTCATGCTGCTGCAAGGTGAAAACAAATAGTCCTATAGAGAGGGTTTTATTTCTGGCCTACGCGGGTCTAAATACATGCAACAGAAATAACACACAACTCATTGCAGTTTAGGATCTTCACAAAATAACTGCTGCAGGTATTAGAGTTCAATTGGTTCTGGAAGAGAAGATGTCCCACCTGGGGCAAGAAAAACTGCAAAACATCTGGGATATGACACTGTGTGTGTCTGTGTGAGGAAGTGTTTGTGTATTTTACCCGTGCCCATGTGTCCAAGTGTATACACATATAGAACTTTCATGAACCCAGGTCATACTGTACAGATATGTGTATCTGAGTGTTTAGAGGAGGGTATGCGGCACTGACAGGGTCAACGTCTGCCTGTCTAACTGAATCCACATGTGTCCCTTCTCATCTCGCCACACACTGGGTGTAATTTATGGTTGCCATTTCATCTGTTTCTGATCAGCCTGTTGGCTAAATCTGTTCAAACTGTTTTGGCACCTTGTCAGGGGGAATAAACAGGCATTTCACATGAGTGCACCGGTCAGCAGGATTGCCCTACATGACAATCCTCTCTCTATATATCCAATCCTCCTTCTGCTTCTCTCTTACAGGACACTGAGTACCAAAGTCAGCCCAGGAACGATGGTTCTGGATTCTAATATGAGATACAACATAAAACCAGAAAAGGTAAGAATTGTGGTTAATTTATTTTTTGTCCAGCCCTTATCAGATTTGTGGCTTTCAAAAATATGAAATGAAAGGCTTAATGAGAAGGTGCTGCTGCTATATTTCTCTATTTATAAGTCAATAACATAGCATTTCTCTAATTAGAAAAGTGAATGAGCTTTTCATTCCTACCTTTATCAAATTCTTTGCATCTCTAATTTCCGAAACATTAATCCTGCCAACATCCAGGCTTTGAGAACTTCCAGTTCTGATAATGGTGGGGCGTCTTTCATATTGAAGTCATATTCACACAGATCTGTTTCAGTAGGACAGCTATGGTATTCTTGTAAAGCTCCCAAGTAAAAGACAAACTACAGACTAAAAGGGTCACAGAGCTAAGCCAAAGATCGGCAGATCGGGTCACGCAGCAGATGAAACATGCTCAGTTCACACAATAAAATGGTCCCACAAACTGCAGACTCACTACGTCGTAAAATTACTTCTAAACAGAAAAAGACTGACAATTACCTTTAAACTAAACCACAGAAAAAAATTAAACAGGCATTTGTAATAAATATAATATGTGAAGCCAGAGAAGTCATTCAAGTGTTTTCAGGTTTCATTTCAAGTGAGTTTGATCTTTCTGTGTGGTTGTGTGAATACATTCACTGGTCCTTCAAGTGCTTGTTTAGAGTTAAGACCTGGCTTTACTTTTACATTTAGAATTAGGTTAAGGCTGGTGTAAGGCGCTATGAAATGTATTATGTCAATAAGTGTCCCCACAACAATAGACAAGCATATGTGTGTGTTGAGTGTGACTCACCCCTGACAAAGACATAAACACTGACAGCAGTAGTCCTGTCAACGATGACCTTGGCATCCTTGTAATGACAGCGATAGTAGCCAGTGTCTTTGCCCAGTGCCCCGTTCAGGACCAGCTTCTTGCAGTATGGCCTCTCAAGCTGCCCTGGACACTCACTAACCAAGGCAGCTCTCTGCCCGCGGCCCCCGCTGATCGGCAGCTGGGCCTGACGGTTGGTTAGCTCCTGTCCCGCCAGAGTCTGATCAGGCCAAGTCCAGGCCAGAGTTCGCTGTCCCCTGAGGAGATGTCCAATCAAAAGACAGGGAACAGATTTTAGAATAAGAACTTAAAGATAATAAATAATAGTTTCCATGTAAAATTCTAAATTGTATTAATTAAAGTAAATTGAATCTGTATTGTTATTCGCAGTCTTCCAGTTTGTGTCCTGTTCAACTGTGTGCATGTGAGTGGACACCAGTGTGTGTATGTTTGTTTGTGTGTGTGACTGATGTTATAAAGCCCTCTGAGCATCCACACATCCTTGTTTGCTTTGTGCTTTGTCACATAAATTCAGTTATGGGTGGATATGTTAACCCAGAGGCATTATGAGCAAGATTGAGTGGAATCATAATGGCTGTTTGAAAACTGATAGCAATGTTTTCTCCACCTGACTCCACCATCTACAAATATCCACGTTTGCAGACAGTGCCAAAAAGCAATTACTGGAAATAAAAACAAAAATCAGTCAAAATGGTCAATTGAAGTATTCTGTGGGTTATTTTCCAGCGCTTATGAATAACATCTATCTGTATAGATTTTAGAAAATTGTACATTAAGACTAAATTGACTAAAATAAAACTGGCTTCCTCTCCCAGGGCATTCTCAGTGGTGCTGGCCATGTGAGGGTAACATGCAAACAGTTATTTAAGATTTGTGTTGGCAAAAGGCCAGAGAGATCATCTGCTTTCCAAAGACAAAGACATTTTTTGTACTGCAGAAACAAAACGGTTAATAGTGTCAGTTTGACAGCAGTCAGATTTCAAAAGGATAAAGCATGGTTAAGTGAGTTTGCCTCTCGCATTGACTTGTTGTAAATCAGTGTTGTGTTTGTTTTAGAACA
>JAUBNQ010000002.1:8437293-8463559 GCA_032353495.1 Ctenopoma kingsleyae | reverse complement strand
GTCTGTTTCTTTACTATACAGTATACAGTATGGTATATTCCATATTCTAACTTCCAACAAAGTAATACAGAAGAAAACTGCTAAATCTACTGTGTGCCATTGTATACCGCATTAAAATCTAACTAAAATAAAAATAAATAAAACTAATTTGCTTTGTTCCACTCCTGCTGCTCCTACACACCTGTGTGTGAACAGTAATTGTACAAATTTTTAACCACCACTCCATGTGGCTGTTATCTTTTTCATACTGCTAGTGGAGTGTAGCCCTGCAAAGTTACAAAGGCAATGATATTTTAGTTTTTATTTAAATGCATTATAGGCATTATATTATTTTGCGTGTTATAGTATGAACTGTACAATTAACCCAGTAAGTAGGAGTACAGAGGTATATTACGTATACATTTATCCCCTACCTATGTGTATCTTATCCTTAGTTGAGCTTCTGAATCTTCATGATTCATACTGAACGTTTTGTCACTATAAGGGAATCCTTAAACTGGACTCCCCAGCCTATAGAGCAAAACCTGCTGTCTAAAGATAAATCATACACACAGGGGAAGAAGCTTAGCTGCCATAAGGCACTCTAAGCCAGTTAAAAATGTAAAGCTTATCTGACAAGGTACATGAAGAAGAGAGCTCCTCTCTCTGCAGGTACATTAAGACACAAGGCACATTAAAGCTTGTGTGAAAGGCGGCATGATGTTTTTCATTGCGAGCAAATTTCCTGTTTTCTTTATCACATTCATGCTTCTCCCACTTCCCGTTTTCATGGACAGTTCAGGAGATGTTGCTGTTAGCGTTTCCTCGCCTTTCTTTAGTTTTGTATCTGTTCAGTCACATGGCAGGAACAGGAAAAGAGGAACCTTCTGCAAAGAAAAAAAAGCTTTTCTCAGAGTCTCGGTTTGGCAGAAAGAGGGCAAAGTGGGAACCCTTCAAAAATGTGCACATATTGTAACTGTAATTAGGTACTTGTGCTGGTATAGTATTCTCTATACATCACTGAATTGCCTGATGCAACACATGTATGAGACAGCATATATAACTGTAATTTCTGTGAGTGTCCCTACAGCTACAAAGTTATTTTAGAGGCACAGTATCTGGCAAAGATCCAAGGCTGTGGCAATTTGAAGTGCCCCGTGTGTCCAGTGAGGGACAAGAGGCCAGCAGGCCATGGCGCAGACCTGCTCTCTGGATGTGGAGTCAGCCAGGCTCCGACCCTAAAATACTGCCTCTCTCTCTCTCTCTGAAAGAAACAAAGTCAACTTCCTCTGTCATCTGGACACAAGGCCAGGCCAAAGCCAGGGGACAGACTGACTGGCAGCCCGGCTTTGATTTCATTGTTACTACGGAGGATGATGACATCCACTATGTCCCTGTCCTCTCCACTATTGGAGGAGTTAGCCCTTTCCAGCATCCTGCCACGGGAGGGGTGAAATATTAAGGATGCAGAGGCATGCCATCTGGGCCTGTTTCCTATGTTTAAAACCCCTGTCCCTGACTAAATCTTCCTGTACCTGCCTCACAGGCACACCGGACAACTCAAGCTCTTCCTTTGTGGTGAACCTTTTTTTATGTCATCATTTTTATAATTGAGAAATGGTTTCCCTTGTTGAGCAACTATATTCTGGTAAATGCTTTGTCCTAGACCGTGGCAATGACACCTCTGTTGGGAAAAGATATATATCTTTTTGATTACAAAAGCTTAGCACAATCCAGGCCTGCTGTGAGGGCTTGCACGCTCCTAAAACTCACACTGTGACTGTTCCAAGGTCAAACTTTGAGAAACCCCATTACTGTGCTTGCTACCTAATTCCTGGAGATTCGGGCCATAAACAGCTCTTTGCTGCCGAGTCAGATGGCTCAGTGAGCTAAATCAGTCTACAACACCGTAAGTTACCGTAGAAAACAGGGGCAAAGAAGGGACAATAATTATGGTTCTGAATGCCTAAAGGAAAGGAAGCTGGCAATTTCCTCGGGCTTTGCCAAAGGACTCTTTCCCATGAACCTCAAGCAACCTCCGATGACAAGGCAAGAGGGATGAATGACCAGCGAAATGCTACACAGACTTCAAACACACAGCTTCCTGAGACTGAGCAGCAATTTGAAAGTAATAGCAATGGTGTCTCTTTGTAAACTGTGACCTAACTGATGCTTGTTTCTAAGCAACATGAATTCATCGGAGTGTTGTAATATCCTCAGAACATCCTCCTGTGCCACAGGATCATGTTTATTCCTTAGGAACATGTGCAGAGTAATCAACCAATAAAGGCAATAGATGCCACAGTGTAATTTCCCTTCAATGTCTGACAGCACTGCTTACAATAACACTTTTTTCACTTGCTCTATTATTATTAGCTTTGAATTCAAACCCCCTAATTATTCAGGGCTCCCTAATTTGTTGATAATACGCCATCCAATCTCCCTGTCAAATGAAATCCAAACCCATCAGATTAACACAAAATTGTCATGCATTTTTTTGTCTCAGTCGCTGCAGCAGCAGTCGCTGGCAATTGTGCAGATTCAGAGTCATCCAGTAGTTCAAGTACTAAGTGAGCTAAGCATCACTAAAATAGACGTCAGACTGCCCTTGTGCTATGCTGACTGGATTATAAAACGTCTGTGTCAACATGATGGAAAGAATGAACAGAGACAGAAAAAAGGAAATCAATAGGTTAAATCTCCTCTGCATAACTATTCCAAGTTCAGCAGAATGTTACAAGAACACTAAGAAAAATGCACATTGTTAGAACAAAATGAGAACCTGCTGTGTACAGCGTTTCATTTTCACAGCAGGGGACAGTGAAAATGAGCATGAAGGGACACCTTTAAAAGTGTTAGTTGCTTTCTTTGTAGAAAAGTTAGACTTTGCCAGTTGAAGACAACAGTCCGATAGACTCTGAAAAGACTGAGAAGCTGTTATGTGCCATAATACATGGTCAATAACGGTACAAACAACTAATTGTCCTTTGCCGTGATGAGTCAAGCAATGAGAAGACTATTTAGAGGGCTCCACCATCATAACTAGACTAAAGCTGCCAGTGTGCTTCATCAGAACAGCTTGTTTGATGGCCGAACAGCTTTGGAAAACCTCCTCCCCTCACACTTTTACAGAATCAGAAGAAGTGGAGCTTTGTCTGTAATTTCTGTAATTTTCTGTACATAGGTATGCTAGCATTCTCCCAATAATAATGCTAACTGATGTTAAGAAGGTATAATATAATGCTAAGAATGTTTACCTCATTGTTTAGCATCTTCGCACACTAACATTTGTAAACTGGCACCAATCGCAAAGCTGAGACTGAGGCGACATTTCAGAGAAATCACAGTTATCATATCATAAAATATTAGACAAAATGTAACCTCATTATTGGGAAAAGGTGACTTTATGGTAACTAATCATTTCACTCAAAACCACATCAACCTCATTGTGGCATTGTGAAAAGCCAGGGGATTACCAAAGTCCCTAGAATTCATCCTGTTGCCATCGTGGATATCTGTTCCAAATTTCAATGTCAACTGATTTGATACATGTCAAGATATAAAAAGTCAAAAAATTCAACCTCATTGTGGGGGTAAAAAAGTCAGTAAACACACAAAGTTGTGGATTCAACCCCCTGTCTGTACAAAATTTAAATGCTGTCCATCCAGAAATTTTGTCCAGAACATCCACAGAGCCATAAAATGGCTAAACACTGGACACGGAAAACATGGAGTGGTCAGAAATATGAAAACAAGAATACCACAGATGGTTTTTATCCACATCGTAACACCAACTCAGACACATATTTGGCTTTTGCTGGTGTTGAAAGCTTATCTCTCGGCTTTACTCATATTTGGTGAGGTGGTGCCTTAGCATGATGAGAAAGTGAATGACCAGACATTCAAATGCCCAAGGGGTCTTGCTGCTCCATGCCAGTGATGAGTGAGGCACTGGACTATCTATTTATTTGGACTTCACTGCAGAGAGCTTCCCACATGGAGCAGCAGCAGCATTCCTCTCTCAACCGAACTGCTCTCCAGCTGATAGAACAAGATATTCAAGGACAGACACGGTGGGTCCACTCCTCAGAGTCCTGAGGTTGAATCCTGAGATCAGCACTGAGAATACAGGGATACTGTTGGCTTAAACAACCCAACCTCTATAAGTGGACGACTAGAATAATACCCAAAGCTGAGAGTCAGATTTCTGGGATGATCTGGTCAAGCGGAGGTATGCGTACAGAAAACACTCTGCTACAAGCAATATCAACACTAAGCACCCAAGACACAGAGTGAGCCAAGATCATTTGGCTCTAGAGCTCAGCTTTATGAAAAAAAAAAAAAAAAGATTCACTGCTTTCATATGTGCTTCTTGGATTAGGAGGCTTTTACTATCTAATTATGCTGCAACAAAAACAAGGAAATTAAGATGAGACGAATTAACCAGCAATTCACAATTCACTTTAAGAGTTACATAGACCGAAAAAGTTCTATCAAGACATCTTTTTTAAGTAAGACAGATTTTCTGTAGCAGCTTATTAAATGTTTTGGAACCATTATAATTCAAACCAGAGACACTGCGTGACAGGAAGATGGTAGAAAATGGCTTGGGGTGAAATCTTGAAGCTCCACAAATGCAGCTGCTGTGTAAATTACATTCTCTCCCCATAAAATGACAGTGACTTCTGAACTGGCAGTGTCTACAATCCACTCTACTTCCTCAATCTTCCCCTCTGATCGCAGTAATAGGAAGCCAGTGGTCTCATGCTTGCATCAGGCTCCAAGTCAGAAGCGCTGTTTTAATCTCATGCATTTATTTTTGTTGAAAGAAATTTGGGAGGTTAGGAGAGTTAAGAAAACCTTCCTAAAGACAAATCTAAGAATTGCAGATATTATTTGAGGCATGACAAATGTAATCTTTTTTAAAATACAGAGATATAGTGGATTTATACTGGGAGCTATATATAAAAGGTTCCTTCCTGCCAGCCACAGTGCATTTCTGTGTTCTTTCACACAAGCTTTCTGAGGTCAGAACAGAGAAAATGCTGTGTTCAGGGTCCATCCTTTGTTGGAGTTGTATCATGCCCTGAATTCATGAGGGAACCAAACTGAATTCAGAAGGGAAAAGGAACATTTTGCATGAATTATACATCCCGGTATGTTCAAGAGCATATTTAACCACCTGCAAGATCCTATCATATATATAAAACAAATATATAATCATAATACCCACTTAGAGTTAATTCTACTCTGTGGAGAAAATACAATACAGAGCCAGACCACGACCTCTTTCTTTCACCTCCTTATCTTAATGTGGGAATCAGTCTCACAATTACGTGCGGTGAGGCTGTAATTCAAAAATGTGAGTCTCTGATACAAAGTAGTGATTTTCTCTGCCTCCAGGTTGCCACGCTGATACTTTTTGTTTTCAGCATCATCTGAGAATGATCGGGGCCCTGTACGCCAGATAACACCACGCATATGCTATGAAGCACATTATGCTGACGAAAGTGTCGGATGGAGCTTTGTGACTGCAAGATACAAGATGTGGATTAATGAGAAACTCTTCTTTTTGTTGGGTTCTGGGAGAAAGCCTCAAAAGAACATACAGCCAAAGACTCAATTTTTACAAAATACTATTTGTCATCAAATCTGCTACAACTAAGGGTCAATAATGTTTACTGGTGCCGAGGGCATTCATTCATCTTAAAAGGATTTTGTGAAACCATTAGTCCCAGTTGCTCTATGAAAAAGTGAAGGCACTTTTTATCTGCTCGCCCTAATGCATGTGACCTACAGTACGCAGCACAGCTCAATGAATGAGAGCTGTCCCTCCACTCTGGAGTTATGATTTGGGCAGCCATATGGCGACTGCCCCTCACAGAAGTATGCCCTGTTCTTTATGAACAGCTGTTCAGCACAATCAAAGATGAACATCTCAAATATACAGTACAGTGGGGAAAAAAAAAGGCAAACAACCTCGGCCGTGCTGCCAGATAGCATAGTCAATCAGAGGGCCTGTTTCCAGCGTTTAAAAGCAAATATGGAACCAAATCAGCCTGAATTTCACCCAGAAATTTCTGTAAGAAGTTGACTGTACTGGATTTGTCTCTCACCTTACACTATACTTTCCAAAAATAACATCAGATGAAGGACACCCCCCGCCCCCACATGCTAGTCCAGTGGAGATGAGTCAGCTCCTGTTCTGACTCCAAAATGTAACATACACAGGCCAACATACACTGTGATGTAAAGTCACCCAGAGTCAACATAACACAATCAGTTTTCTCCTAAGTTTAGCATCATCACTTAGCAAACAGCTGTATCCTTATCAAACACAACAACAGCATATCTCCCCCTAGTGCCTATCTGCATGTAGACTTATATGGAGGCTCCCACTGGATCCCATCCTGAGAGGCAATAAAACAAACTCAATCATTTGAGTGATGAATGGTCCGTTTATAAATTCAGGAAAATTCACATACACAGTGACTGCAAACAGAATGGATTAAAAGGAGGCTGAATTATAAGGATGTCATGTTTTTTGACTGAATATGATGCATCATTGTCCAAGAAATGTGGACAACTCTCACTCCGTTTACAAATCACGTAAAAAAAACAAAAAACAAAGATACGTTCAGGATCCACCTGACTTCTGTTTAAGACCGCAGCTTAACAATGATAAAACTTTGAACCTTTAAAAGTAAAAGGTGAACAAACGTCGCATCAAACATTTACTGAGAGTCAGTGTAAACAAACCGCTCGAGCTCCCTGCGTTTCAAAAAAAGTTGTGCGCTCAAAACTTTCAGGCTCTCTGAGAAAGTCTCACCTGAGGCAAATGCTATTCCAATCCAAGTCCGACAGAAAAACGTAAAGTCTGTCTTCATCTCCAGGTCTCCGGTCCAGAAATAATTGAAGCTTGTGCAGTGTTTCTTATCAAAAGAAGTCGTTCGTTTTAATGCCGGTGGACACAGTGCAGAGTTGGTTTGAATGAATGTCCGTGGATGGGAAAAACTCAGGTGAACCTCGGCCAATCGATGCCTGCCTGCCTGAACTCTGCACACGGGGGAGGACAGAGCCGAAATGCTGAGGAAAAGGGGAAAAAAAACGTATTTTTTCCCGTTTTGTGAAAAGGATGCACAGGAGGCACTGGATTGGATTTACAATGATTTCCCTTTCCTTTACTCGTGACTGGAGCGCATGCACACCCATCCATGCAGTTCATAAAACAAGCTGGATTGTAGGGGTGTGTGTGAGTGTGTGTGTTGGGGGAAGGTCTCCCTAACATCCATGATAAATTTCCTTCCTGCAAAATCCCACTGGTGTCATCCTCTGCGTTTAAGACCCAGTAATAACTTAATGTTTAGTAAAGGTTAACACAAGTTGATAGAAAAGCATAATGACAAACAATTTACCTCTTGGATTGATAATAATAATAATTTTTCAATCTTAAATTTTTTACTTCAGCCATGAGGAACATTTATGCTGCTGCACAGAAGCGGCAGATTTCTATTTGTTGTTTTAGTGCTCAGGTGTTTGATACAGATTTTCATTTCATGGATTGTTCCAACACGCATTTGGATTCCTCCTGACACTCAGATAGCTCAGCGGGTCATTCACATACCATCAGGAATTCTTATAAAGCCACCACAGGGACACCACAGTGTCACCACAGGAAGCAACCTAATACCACAGATAAGACAGAGCAAAGTCACACAGTGTCTAGAGAAGTATTAGAAGCATATCACGTTATTTTTCTTGTGATTGGTTGTATTCTTTTTATCAAGTCAAATGTCTGACATTCATTAGAGGTGGAAAGTTAATTTGAAAAGTTTATGGACTCCAGTTCTTTTAGACATTCAACAAGCTGAGCAGAGGTGCCTCAGGAGTAGCTCTGTATTTAGACTCCATAATTAGTCTGGCAAAGGGTCAGATGTAATGATGTCTCCCATGTAACTAAACAGCGTAGCGAGTTCATCCAGCCTTGTCCAAGCACTGTTAACCCCCTCTGCACCCACGTCCATAAACCTCAGGGAGTCCTCGGGGTGTGAATAAAAATGTACTAAGCACGCTGAGCACAACACGACCACAGTGAGCTGCTATCAGCCCTGTTTTATTTACAGGGGGAGGCTGAAAATTGAAAACTCATGTACCATATATACACAGAAGAAAAACGTCAAAGAGAACACAAGACATGTGCAGTCGGATGATTGAGCACATACACACACGCAGGTTTGTGTTCCAGTCATCACTGTGTGATAAAGCTGTTGCTTCGAGGTCCAGTCAAACCTCTCGTGGAGCCACGGAAAAACCAGCATGCCCATTCAAGTCAGTATAATCAATCCCAGGTAGCTCTGCTTTCCCGCACCAGGAGTGTGCTGTTAAGTCAAATCAAATCTATAGCAAACTGTATCTCCACTTGGACATCCATTACAGCACTCATAATGCTGGCTGACTCCAGACTGCTTCCTAACTGTGCTTTCACAACTGTGGAAAATGGTCCACCCATCAAACAGCGCTCCATAAGATGTATGAGAAAGATATCTTTTCTCAATATGATTAAGTTGTTATGCTCAGTGATTTTTGAGCTAACCTAACCTAACATCAGGAGTGTGTGGAATAACAGAGAGTCAAATAATCATTTCATGTTTTTGTGGGCATAGACTTCTCCCTAGATCCCTTGCAGCAATCCACCTCTTTGACCTTAAAACACAATGTTGTGATTGAATGGTTGTAATTAAAATGTTCCCCTGGTTCCAGCCCTGCAGCGCCTGTGGCTTCAGAGGAAAATAAACACACTAAATCGTGTTGACGGTCAAACAAGGCTTTGTTCGGAGAGTTACCAAATCTCATTTTAAATATAAAACACGTAATATCATATGGCATAATGGCATTTAGAAAAGTCATTCAGACAACAGTGATAACAAACAATAGCCCTTATGCAGAGTAGCCCGATCGCCCCTGCACGAACGTCAGATGAAAAGGTTTGAGTTGATAATTCTCCTGGCTCCTGAGAGACAACTGAGGACTCAAGGACCCGTCCTTGAAGTGCCAGCAGTCCATCCGCTCCATCCTCAGGCCAGGAAACACATGACAGAGCCACAGCTACTATCATAGGAAGGATGTGGAGCACGTATGCAGCCGGCTCCCTCTCTCAGTGAAGTTCATCCCAATGGGCCTGGTCGCTACACTGCATCCATGTTACTTTGAAGTAGCCGTCACTGTTCAAAAACTCTTTATTGTTTTGTTTTGATTGTGGCAGCCAAGTTTTTCAGTAGTCGTGGGTCATGTTTGCTATCAGTCACTGGTTATGACAGTCCCCTTTAATAGTAGGAGCAGCACTGCAGCATGCTTGCATGTAAATTATTTACCAAACTAATTAGCCATGACGCTAATGCACAGAGTGGTATGTGTCTGGTCCTAGTGGACGCTGATGATTTAGATGATAATTACAGTATCTGTGTTTGTCACTACAAGCAGCTTCTTAAATACTACACATAAGTATTATTTGTAAATAAAAATATCCACGACAACCTTTTTGAAATTATCAGTTGGAAAATGGTAAAACAAAATGTATGTACTAAAGGGAAATGCAGAGTTGTTTGACAGTTCTCTATGATCAACATCCAAGTATTCAAGCTACTTCATATTTTGCTCACTTGTTGAAGATTTTATTTAAAATGGATTAACTGCCATGTTTGTCCATCAAATGACACTCAATGATAAATATATTAAGAATGTGGATGGTGCATCTTTGTCTAAATATTGATTCGAGTCAGTCTGTGGCAAATTAAATTGATTGGGTGTAGTTGTTTTTCAGTGCTTCTCATCAGCAGGGACATGAAGACTGGACAGAATTTAGGAGGATAATGAAAGCATCCGGATACAGAGAGGTGCTTGAAGAAATCCTACTCTCCAGTTCGACAGAGCGTGACATGATCTGCCAGGAAGAATGGGATAAAATGCTGAAATCCAGGTGTGCAAACCTGTAGAGACTTACCCAAAAAGCCTTGAAGCTGTAATTGACGAAGGGCCTCTACAATGTACTGAATTATGTAATATAAATCAACAACACAATAGCATGCAGAAAGTGAATGGGTCTAAAACAATTCTGAAGCTACTGTAGTAAAATTTCACTTTTCAAAGTCTCACCAAAACCTTTCCTGAAAGGACAGATAAAGAAATAAATGTAGAAGCTTTTTTCACAGTCTCTTCACATTCAATATCGAGGTGCTACCCAATCCAGGCGATTCAGTTGATTTCAGCACATCACAGTGAGTAACACATCAGTCAGTAAGTCATTAGTGTGTTAAACATGTGCTGTAAATGCACCCATTCCCAACGGTGCAGGAAAATTTGTTCCCCTCTGGTGCTGTTCTTTGTGCCACTTTTCCAATCAGCAGAGGAGGTAGGAGCATCCTGCTTCAGCATGCCTTTCTGGCCCGCCAAAGTCCCAGAGGCATCCCCACTGTCACTCTGTTTGTCTGACCTTTCACCTGGCAGAAGGAAACAGGACGCCGGTGTGTTCGCGAAGATAACCGAGAGCCTGTCTATTCTTGCTGTTTAACTGTCAGAGACATCTCACGTATTTAAAAGTTCCAGTCCAGGTGCAGGAGTCAACAGCCCTCCACTGTCACTCTTGTTAAACGGCTTTGGATCGTCATCAACCGCAGCGTTCATAGTTGTGTGCTCTGCTTTGATGATGCTTAATAACCTCCTTGATTATTTCAAGTGAGGTCACGGAAGAGCGTGGTGTCACAGCTGCAGAAAAGATTCAAAGCCAGTGTTTGCTCAAAGAAAGTCGTGTTTATTATCTGCATCAACATGTTTTACAACTGTTTGATATAATCAGGAAACTATGAAAAATATAACTGACATGCAAGGCGATATATACTGCATAGACAGAAATACATCTCCTTGAATTATAACAAATTAATAATCAAGTACATTATACTTCACCTTCAGGCACATGTAACATACAAAAATCAAAACACAATTAATGAGAACTCAACACAACTCCTAGAGAACTGATGTGCTACGGTTACATCTGTGTAACATGTATAAAACATGACGAGTCATTTAATCAAATACAAAATCTCACTGTGCACAATTCTGTCATGCTGATTTTACTCAATGGTGAATTAAAAAAAACTTTTACAAGTGATCCTACAGACAGTCTGATTTGATGAGAGATAATCATCAGTCCAAAGGTCAGCTATCTACATTTATTATAGATATTCAGTTTAAGTGTGCATCTTCTATGCTTAACAGGATTCAAACCTAAAGGGCTGAACAGTTTTCTTTCTTCTGATTGCTCCTGCAAACAAAATGAGCCTCTTGAGAATGATTACAGCAGAAATTTTGATGAGTATAGAAATTTTCATAACATTTCAGGACTTTTAATGTTCGTTTCAGAGAGAAAATTGAAGCATCTGCTGATATTCAGCCATTAAACCATGGAAAACGTGAAATTTCAACCTCTTGTGATACAGTAGTGAAAGATTATGGCAATGCTGTATTTCAGTATCTGAGTGAAGTCTTTGGTCAATAGGTGAAAGGGCAGCTCTTACATGCTGAAAAGCTTTTATTGATTGCAGCCATGTTAGCCAGACAGAGCCACAGGAGGGTGGTGGAGGAGTTTGATTGGCTGAGCTTTCTGTCTGCTGCCACTAATGCACGGGCTGAAGAAGGGGTACACCTTGCCCCTCGGGCCACTGGTGAATGAGTAGAGTAGACTCATATCGTCTGCGTCATAGAAGGACACCCTCCTCTCATCACAGTCTAAGAAAACTCCCAGCCTCTGAGGGGAAGTACTGAGCTGCAGTCTGGTCCATGGCTGAGTGCCGGCGGAGTACTCGTTCCTGTTACGGAGCCGCAGAGTCCAGTAGCCACTTTCAGGGCTCAGCTTGAGCCGTGAATGCCTGTCTATGGCCTCAGAGGCCACACCTAGGTCCCACTTGGTTTTGCCCCCCACTTCTACCTCCCAGTAGTGCCGGCCTGACTGGAAGCCCTGGGTAGCCAGAATGTTAACACACTGGAGGAATCGCTTGTTGTGGCTCGTATGTGAAATCATGTCGTCAGTTTCTACTGCCACAGTTTTGTCCCTGGAGATGTAAATGCTTGGATGAGCAGTGTCGACATCAAAGGTTAATGGAGAAGGACCTTCGGGGTGAAACAATTCATTAAACAATTAGACTAATGATATTTGCCAGGTTTCAGATTGAAAATACATCCTATGAGTGATATAATGGAGTCAGCACTGTCATTCTGTTACCACTTCATCTTTATATACTGTAATACTCAATTGATTTCTCCATAGTTACACTCATTAATGAACCAGAACCAGTTTTCAGCTCAAAGGTTTGTGTGTAATGAAGCACATCAGAGACAAAATTACCTGGCTTCAAAGACTTAAACATCTTTCTCCATGTGATGTACTGTAATGGGGCCATGTATTTGTTGCTGAAAGCATATACATCAAACTCTGGGGCATTGTCCACCTGCACTTGTGCACTGGAAAAAAAAAAAGCAAACATACATTCAGTTGTAATCATTTATCCTCAGCGAAAACTGACACTTAATAGGAGGAAGAATTAAATAAGCTTATGACAGGTGACAAAAATGTCAAAAGCAATCGATCAGTCTTCACACTAAAATGAACACTTACCTCAGTTGTGGGAGCTAGAGAGAAGGAAATGAAAGAAAAATCACATTATTATGTTTCAAAGTCATACAAAAGTCAAATTAGATGACAAATGGGTTTTATTTGAAGTTCAGATGTGATCTGCATATTCACAGCTTGGCAGCTACTTTGAGGCGATAGAATTTCAAGCAAACTTTGACCGTCAGTCAGGTTTTTTTTTGGTCTTTTCTGAGACCTCACCTCAGTCAGCACGACGTTCTCAGTGGTAGCACTGGCCTGCTGGAGCGTTCTCATATTCTCCTCTAGGTCTCTCACGACCAGCTTGATGGCCTCCATGTGGCGCTGGACTTTCTCCAACTCCTCGTCCTGCTCTCGCTTTAGCTGTTCCAGCATATAAGTCTCCTCGTCGTGGAGGATCTGATGGAGAGCTCTGAATTCTCCTTTGACACGAGCCTGTAGCTCTGCACTGACTCTCTGAAGCACAGGTGAAATCATATGGACACTTTAAGCTAACTGTGATCAGAAATGAGCTAGGTTAGCTAAGATCTTTCCATTAAAGCGCTAAATAACTTTTGCAGCAGACACTTATCCTGAGGAGCAAGTGGTAATCAAGCTACATTTAGCATCACCGGCCTATGGGTCAAACAACTACAGATTGTTCCGGCAAGAATGGATTTCCTGTTCATCATTTCGTCACATCATGCACGATTAAATGCACTTCTGTCTGTACAAGACACATTAGATGTGGTTTTAGATTATTCTTTCTGTTGCTTCCTCGTCTTTGTCACATGATGCAAGGATGCATTTCCTATTCATAGATGACAGACAACTAACAGAGGACAAATAAGCATTTATGTACCCAAGCACAAGAACATTATGTTTTACATATCAAAGCACAAACTATCATTTACCACATCTGCAAACACCACTAAGTATGCACGCCAATATATGGCAAACAGTCATTAGTGGAGAACATGCGCATTCTTATCTGTTAAGTGTTGCCATCCCTTGAGAGAGGAGTGTACCTTTATGGTATCCGTCTTGTCTTTGTCTCTACACATACTGTTGATGTAGTCCTCCCTCCTCAGGCGGTGGCTCTCCAAAGTTTCTTTCAGTTGTTTCTGTAATAGCCCGGCACATTAGTGGTTGAGGGGTTAGGTGGATTTTATTATCTTTTGGTGCGAGCCAGTTTTCAGTTTTCTCATCTAAATCTCAGCATGAGAGTAAATGTTTTTTTCCCCCCAAAACGATTCCTTTCAAAATAACTGTAAAGTTTAATAAACTACACACTGACAGTATTCAAATCAAAAGGTGGGATTTATTACATGAATTTTCATTGGATTTACTACAGGAATCTGTGTTGGCTTGTTAGGTGTTTTTGTTTTTCTGTGTATATTAGCCTCCCTCGTGTGGTTAAGCCATATTTCCTGTCATACAAGGCAATATAAAAGGGAGTGGAGAGTGACCTTTGTCCTGAGCAATTCTAGTGAAATATGCTCAGGGTGAAACCAAAGTGAATTAAACACAGATACGGATTGAAATATAGAATACAACTGTACTCAACTTATATAACTCAAGGTTGCAAAATGCTCATTATTAACTGTTCTGTTTATTTTGGAGCATAACATTATTTGTATAAGGTTGGCAAACACTTAATATCACTTCCCATGTGACCAGTAATGAACGGTGTGGAAGTTAGCCAACAGGGTCATGGTTGAACATGTAGTGGAGTGAGTGGAAAGACTGAAGGCTGCAAACTCACCTGCAGGTTCTGGATGTAGGTGTCTGAGGTGGTGGCCCTGACCTTCTCCACCATGGCTGCAACTAGGTAATTGGTTTGAAACTGCCTGGAGCTGAACTCCTTTCTGCACTGTGGGCAGGTTACAGGTCCCTGTCTTCCTCTCCAGTACCTGGATATGCATGGTTTGCAAAAGTGGTGCATACAGGCCAACATGACAGGATCCCGGAACAAGTCACAGCATATGGCACATGTCAGGTCCTCGCTCAGGCTGCTTTTGGTAGATGTTGCAACAGGAGCAGTAGCCATGGTACTTTCCAATATAGAATCTGTCCATAACGAGGAAGTGAAAGCAAACGCGTGGAGGAAGAGAGAAATAGGGAGAGATGAACACTTTCTGAAGACAGTGTGCTATTTTTAGGTCAACGGGAACAGATTAATTAAGTTCAAATTCTACAGCAATGGCTGATTGTTTATCATACGAGTTATTCACTGTCTAAATCTTTATTCAGCTGTGGGTAGTGTGGCTCTACTGTTAAATCTAAAACCTGAAACAAAACGAAGCAAATAATTATCAATTTACACTTTAATAAACAGCAACTTCGAGTGTAAACCTCAGCCAGTTCACGTGTAAACATTAATCAATGTGTGCAGGAGTATAAATCAGATGATGCATCATGGGACTCTGTAAGCTAGCTCAGCAACTTTGGTCAGATGTTTTGCTTGAGTTTACGCTGCCTTGACGTTAAGCCTGCTAGCGCCTAGCTCCGTAAATTAGCCTGTAAACAGCCTGTTACGGCATCAAAAAAACAAAACCAGTTTAAGACGTTCATACTGTGGCTTTATTCAATGTTTAGACAACTCTGAATTAACTTACGTCGTCTGTTGCGCGGAGAAATTTAGAGCCAAACACTTCAAAGTAACTCCACCTGCGACGAGCTCGCTTTACAGCTGTTGGAGAACAAAAACATACACGTGTACTGCGCATGTGCCTGCTACAGACGCGCTTATGATTGGTCCATGTGTGTCGGCGGAAGCAGCAGGAGGCGGGGCTTGCTGTGTGGATCAGTGCAGCGGTCACTTCTCCTCCTCCTCTGCTTCACTAACGTTTCTGTTTCTCTTTGCGAAGGAGGCGACATGTGCAGTGATTAAGCATTTTGCGCTTCCTTCATCAAGTCTTTCCAAAGCAAGATACGGACTAAGCTGGCTTATAGAACACCTGCCACAATATTTTTGATACTTGATGCTTATTTTATTTATCTGTTCAGTTATAACTTGTGTAAATTCTGATCCTGCATTATTATATGTTGTTCTAAGGCCATCTACTCATACTAATTAAATTCAAGTTAAAAATCTGAAATGTATTTTAAACTGCATTGTATCTGTATTTGATGCCGTGGACAACATAGAGAAAAAGCAGCAGTGTAGTTCAGGTGTATTTAGTAAACTTTCAAAAGGGAAAATCTGGAAAATAAAGCACCCTTGTATTTTATACAAAACATCTGGAACAAAAATAGCACCACTGGTAAAGGTGAAACTGAACTCAACCACTTTATGTCCTGGCAGATGGTTAATCCATAATAATACATCAACATTTTTAGTTGATTACATATTTATTTTTTTTTCATCTAGAAAACGTAATTAGCAAGCAAAACTGTCAAGTAAATGTAGTGGAATAAAAAGAACAAGCGTAACAGCAAGTAAAGTACAAATACTTACTGTATTTAGTTACTTACCACTTCTGCCCGTTATAAGTCTCTACCATTAGATCATCGCTGTCCACACATTGCAAACACCCCGAGCTTGTAATATAGACCTTCTACTACTAATCATGCTTTTAGCCAATGTTCTTGTCTTTGGATGTACACATTTATATAAGTTGTTAAAAGCTCCAAATATATGTTGATATACACTGATCACCCACAACATTCAAACTATTGACAGGTGAAGTGAAGAATGTTGATTATCTTGTTACAATGGCACCTGTCTGGGGCAGAAGATAATAGGAAACAAGTGAACAGTTCGAGGATCTCAACGACTTTGACAAAGGCCAAACTGTGAAGGACAGACTTGACAGACTGTCCATCCTCATAAATCAATATCTTTAATCACTGCAGAATTAAAGGCTGTCATTTCCATTTGGCTACAGTGTCCACATGTCAACTCTGGCTGCCGCGAGAAACAGCAAGAGCAAAGAGAAAAAGGAAGGAGGCACAAATGGGATTTTTTAGTTTGTGAATCTGTAAGTTCCACATTTAATAAGTAACACATACAAAGTAAGACAGAGAGAGAGAGACTGGAACAACAACCACAATGTGTCCCGTGTGATGGTTCTTCACTTCATCAGATCAGGAGCACCGGTGCTCTCAGAGGAACAGAACAGAAACAGTGATCAGATAGAGAGATGGACCATAAATACACACTAATTAAGTGTATGTAGATGCCATGAGCCCAGATAAATGAATGGTGCTGCAAAGATAAACTCAAACTAATAACGTTGAGAATTTTCTCCAATGCCACACTATAAAATCCCATCACCATCTTTCGGAACGTGCTGGTGATAAACAAGTTTGTAGCAACAGTCAAAAATCCTCTATCAGAGAGAGAGAACTCCCAATCCTGAATGCAGACTGACGCAATGCATGTGGCAGGGGGACGGCCCTCAGAATTGAAGGAATAAATTGAGACAGAGAGGCGGCATGCCCAAGTTGATCAGGGTAATCTCTGTTGCTGCATCAATCAGCACACCAATTATTGTATCGCTGAATAAAAGCCCACCGTGGGGATTTAAAGATTTTGTACAATGTTGATTTAAATACTGAATAAACTGTGGATAGAACAAGCTGGGAAAGTTTAACAACTCCGGGCAAATGCAGAAACGAGGCTCAAGGGAAAGATGATATCCTGTTCTTTTATCACGTTCACAAACTAAGTGGGAATGCTTTTCAACCTGGGTGAAGCTCCTTTGTTTATGTCTAATATAAACTGGCAGTCTGTTTCGTGTTCTTCACTGGTGACACTCCAAACACTTCTCTGTGCATTAGTTAACAATCTACAGGTCTGATAAGGTGACCTCATTTTAAACAGAGTCAGGGACGCTGCAATTAGCTCACATGTACAATTCTTCTCGTTTAAACATTTGTCAGGTCTCAAAATTTATTTCAACATCACATTTGCTTAAACCTTTTTAAAGTGTGTTTAAAGTTCAGTGTTATTTTAATTTATTTTGATCTTTCCTGTCAGATTCCCTAAAGACTATCTGACTGATCTTTTCACAAAAAAACATTATATGAATAAAAATTGATCCAGGCTCAACATGATATAATCCCCTTGATTCAAATCAATAAAAATTGCAATGATTTAGTTAATGATAGTCAGAATACTGAAATATTAATTGGTATTCCCAGCATCTATTCCTATATTCAGATGCACTGCAATACAATAACCTAATCATCTGACACCCAAAAAATGTCTTTGCACGTGTGTGACAGTATGGAGCAAACTAAAAATAACTAATAAGAACTTTAACCTATTTTATGAAGCCATGAGTGCTCACAGAAACGTGCTTGAGAGGTTTGTGTCGTCATTGATTTTGCAGGGAATCTAAATCTCCAGTACATACTAACAACGTTCATTATGAAACTGTGGCTCAATCAGTGATTGCACAAATTAGATCTGTTGATCCGTTGCCTCGAATAAAGCAATATATGCGGATTTGTTTTATTATCTACAATTGTTCATTGACACAGATTGTGAGGGGTGAATAAAGAGCAACGCCTTACTGGAAATAAAGTGGATAATAAATGGAGATAAAAGTACAAAATGTAATAAACGACTGACATAAAGCTGTGTTGGCACTTTATATGACATTAAATCGAACGTATTTGTTGAGTGGTGAAAATGAAATAGCATTGATGCCTCACTTTAAACTGTCATCTACAAAGTGCAATCCCTGCCCATATTTCCCAGCCACAGTCCCTGGCGCTGATGTGGACGCTCGCACTGAGTCCTGGAGACCTGTGTCAGGAACGCACACAACACAAGATGCGCACTAGACGCTCCGGCTTGGGAGGAGCTTCGGTATTTCTCCCCTTGTTTCACACCACTCTCGAGTGAAGAATCGTTTGGAAACGGAGAAATAGGGGGAAAAAAAGGTGAGTCTATTAATATGTGAAGATTTTGAATCAAGATTTTGAATTTAAATTAATATTGCGTGGCTAGTTTGGTGACACAAACGTATCCCTATGGTGCGCTGTATTAATTTCTCTGTTCTTTTGTGACACCGTAACCTATAGTCACTGAAAGTATTATATGTGCGTAATTTGGATATGAGAGACATCTTTGAAAGGAAGGATAAACAAGTGTCCAAATTACAAATAGGAGACTATTTGTGTTGGGGGCAAACGATTTGCACCTGTCTGGTTGGTTGAATTAGCTCTGAGAGCTCACTTGGAGACATATGAATGCGCACAGTAAGTTACACAAATGGCGACAATTTACGCACGAACAAGCGAAACATCAATGCATACTTGATTGGGAATGAGGTGTTTCATTATAATTTGATGGCAGTGCAAAAAAATTTTAACCGATTCCGCAGCGGCACAGGCTTGCCTCAAGGGAAAGATAACCATTGCTGATCAGAAAGGGGGTCTTTGACAAATTACTGTTGCTTTGCAAAGTGCACATGTCGCCTGCAGCCTGTCTGATAAATCCCTACTGCGTGTGTGACTGTGTGCTCTGGTGACAGGGGATACAAGCAAGCTGTGTGCTTTTTGGCTTACTGGCAGTGCAACATTTGTCAGTGGTCTCCATAGCTTCAGAGGTATCCTGCGAGTCATTTCATGGGTCATAGTGCGTGTTATGAATTCATGTTCCCTTGCTCTCCATAGGTCTCACACCTTTTACTGTGCAAGGTCTGAGGCCATCATTAAAACTTATTTAAACCATAAGGAACCCAAAGACTCTCAGGATGTTTTTAATTTCTGGAAAATGCACAACAGCTTAAAGACACATCACATACATAATGTATACACACACACTTGTTGTCTAGATCTTCTGTTGCCTGAAGTCAGCTGCAGAGAGGACAATCTGATTTACATATACATATTACAAACAAGAATCATAGCAATCCTTCAAAATAACATTTAGTAAACTATACTGTTCAATGGTCTGTCAAGAAATAGACTACAGGATCCCCAGAGCAAACAAAGAGTGTCTGTCACCAAAAGAGATGACCTCTGCCTAACCACTAAATGGTCTGCTGCTTGTCTCAGTGGTTTCATACATAAAATGTTAGGAATTGAGTGTTAGCCACAAAAAATGTGTAAAGTTTATTCAGGGTAGTAGGTACACATACAGCTAAGTAACATTTTAAAGTTGCAGACTTGTTGATTTTGCTGGTGCTGCATTTCATGGTACTTGACGTAATTATCATTCACATGCTTTATCAGGATGCAAAGATTTTGTCGTTCTTTAAGGGTCAACGCTGACAGCAGTTTTTATATATGCCATGACAAACAGGAAATGACCTACAAAAAATGCACATTGAAAAGACTGCTTTTTTACTGGAATATGGTTGTATAACATGGACCAGCATCAGTCTCTGTCTGTCAGAAATTAGGCATACGGCACAATATTCCCTTTATGAGAGTCAGACTGTGTATGAGAGCAGTCTGTGGCACTAATGATGTAGCTTTGAACTGACTGACTCCCCCTGATCACATTGCTTCCTCCATCATTTTTCTTTAGCCTTTATAATTGCACAGGTGTTCATGCACGTTGTAACCAGACAAATACTTTCACCTAGACCATGGCCAATGCAATTTTCAGTATAAATAGCTCAAGTTAGTGTGGTCTGTTTAAAATGAAAGGAGCTGATTTTCTTTTGATTACAACGTCTCAGCTTTTAACAACATTCCCTTCCTCAGTGCAATCAGAAAATGGTCTTATCTTTTAAATTACACTGCTGCATTACTCACAAGTTAAAAAATAAGTGACATTTACAATGAAAACTACCTTTTCCAGATTATATGAAGAGAAATGGTGAAAGAGTAGAGCATCAGCTGTGTTTATTCCGATTTCATTAGAAGCTGGATTGAGTTGGGCCTGAAAATAAAATTGATGGCTTTAAGTGCAATATAATAATGCCACTTTGTCTTGTCTTGTGGACGAGAATGTCTACAGTTTATCTTTCTGTGTAACAGAGGGTATTGTACAACATAAAAGAGGGAGCAAAGGGGGCAGAAAGCATCAAATAAACACTTAGAGCAGGGGTAATAACACTGGCCCATCATCAAAGAGACCCAACTTCTCAGCTACAGTAACTACATTTGTCAGTTCATATCTCATTTGAATAATACTCTCCTGCCTTGTCTGTCTGAAACAATTATCTTATTTTATATGTTTTCTCTCATCAGGTGTCAACACAGCATCTTTAAAGAAATAAATAAAATGAGCCCACCAGACACATCCAACAGCACAGGAGCAGGGGAGGCTGGAGAAAACGACCCCTGGACTCTGTCTGACAACAGGACGGATTTACATTCGCCTGGTTTCCACACTGACATCACCAAGCACCTTGGAGTCCAGATTACCCTGATAACAGCTTATTCTCTAATCATTCTGCTGGGGCTGCTGGGGAATGCTCTCGTCATCTACATGATTGTTCGTTACAGAAACATGCGAACAGTAACTAACTTCTTCATAGCTAACCTGGCCTTGGCAGACCTCCTAGTGAATACTCTCTGCTTGCCCTTCACTCTCGTCTACACTCTACTAGATGAGTGGAAGTTTGGGGCTGTGCTGTGCCACATGGTGCCCTTTGCCCAGGCACTGAGTGTGCATGTGTCCATCCTTTCACTGACTGTCATCGCTCTGGAGCGTTACCGCTGTATTGTCTTCCACCTTGGTCGGCGCCTCACGTGGCACTCCAGCTTCCTCATCATGGCATTCACCTGGACTGTGTCTGCTGTCCTGGCAGCACCCCTGGCCATCTTCAGAGAATACCGCTATGAAGAGATCCCTTCCATCAACCTGCGCATTGCTGTCTGCTCTGAAAAGTGGCCCCATGGGACCAGTAGAGACGGGGTTATCTACAGCCTGTCAATGCTGCTCCTACAGTACATCATTCCTTTAGCTATTATTAGTTATGCCTACATGTGCATCTGGGTCAAACTGAAGAATCACGTCAGCCCATCTAGCCGTAACGACAGCATCAATCGTCGCAAAAAGACCACCAAGATGTTGGCACTGGTAGTAGTGGTTTTTGCTGTCTGCTGGCTGCCGTTTCATGTGTTTCAGCTGGCTAGTGATCTGGACCTGGTGCTCAGGTTTAAGGAGTACAAACTGATATACACAGTGTTTCATATTGTGGCTATGTGTTCGACTTTTGCCAACCCTCTCCTGTATGGGTGGATGAATAAAAACTACAGGAATGGCTTCCTCATGGTCTTCCGTTGTGAGGATAAACCGGATTCTTTCCACCCCGAGGGCTCGTTTAGGACGCGTTCCATAAGAGGGCTGACTCTGAATGGTCGTAATGGTGGACACCCTCCTACCGCTGTATAAAATGAACAGAATTTAAAAAACCCTGTAGAAAATAATGGAACACATGACACACACCTCTGGTTTGAGGTGCTTGTGGTTCAAAAGTAGCCTTTTGACTTGAATGGTCTGATCTTGAGTATCTGTCACAGGAAAACACTCAAAGCTTTGCATGCAAATGGTTTTATGTAAGGCTCTTCTTTCCTTTGTGAATGGTACTAGTGAAAATACAGTTATCAAACTTATTAAGATATGTGTTTATAATGCTTACTAGGATTTTAATGAACTTGGTACAATGTACGTGTTCCTGTAAATGTAGTGTTTGTAATGTCCAATTAATTATGCATTCCAATGCCTACGTTGTCTGTCTGAATGTATTTGTGTTCATACTTACTTAGGGGAAAACAGTGACTATTCTGACTGTAAGAACAAGTTTAGTTTTAATCATTTGTTTTTCAGTTTGTTGACTGTTCGAAAATTTCAATGATTTTCACTTAATTACTCCCATTGCTGTGATATGGATTAATTACTTCATTAATGTTTTAGCAGGGTAACATTCAAACCTCATCCAAGGAAACCAATTTTCTATCCAGCTAGGACGTTACCTGTGTTCACCTGGGAACCAGCTGTTTTGATTAGATGGATCAGCAGGACTCTGTGTCCAAAGGAACGGGTTTGAAAACTACTGAAGGGCATGAAGTCAGAGCAACAAGTCCTGGATATTTTCATTGCACAATCTGGGCAGTTGCTTTAAAGAGATGCAAAAAAGGGGGGGATCTGAAGGAAGAACGTGCAATTCTATATTCAATATACCCAGCAGCTAAAGTGTCATTTGTTGGTGGACTATTAATAATGAACACAGCAACATTAATTAACCAACCACAGAGTCTTTGAGTGGCCCAACACACCACACAAACTTCCAGAGTTAATATGACATTCATGAAAATTGACTTTTTGTTTCTCCATGTCAAATAAAGAAACTCTGGTTTGAATAAGTGGACTGAGGTGAGGCAGGAGTGAGGTAAATATCTGTCATCTCATATCTGGGTTCACAGGAAAACTCAAAACAGTACACTCAGAACAATACACTTTGTAAATTAGTGTAATTTTACCATTCATAAACTATGCAGAACGTTTGGGGGTTATAGCTCTTTGCTGTAGTGCAGATTCCTCCATAATGTGGGGTGCAGGATAAATAAACTTCAACTCTCTGAATGTGACAGCTGGATATATACATATATACATGTCAAAACTGTCTGTGGAAAGGAAAATTCAAGCAATGCATTTATATATTTATTTTTTCTTTTTTACAACAGTGGGGTTTATCAAAGTCCTACACAAACAGTACCAGAATTTAATAATTAAAGAACCTGGGAGTTCAAATACCACCCAATACATAATTTAATGAACATAAAAAATGTGGCTTACACAGTGTGATTTATTTTACAGCAGAGAAAATACCTGCTACATTTGTATTACTGGTTCTTGACACCCACATTGCTGATTTCATGGCTTAGCCTATATTCCTTTATGTCCTAAAGATTATTTTAGAAGCTCTGAGTCTCGATCTGTATTCCCAGCTGACACACATAAATCTTTAGAAGCAAGACATTAGAACAAATATGTGATGATTTTGCTTTTGACTATCCGGATGCTATTTGGGTTGCTGTTAGGTACATGGAATAAATGACCCATCTGTTGTCCAGTTTTCTGGGCATTTTTCAAGGAGCTGTGCAGATGCCACTTTTAGATGTTTTGACATTGTATTGAACGTTTGACCAAAAAAAAAAAAAAAAAACTTTGCAAAAGTCACATTTCAGACAACACACGATCTTTAAAGGTAGTGTGGCGCTTTGCACAGTGAGCTGCTGCCCCCTAGTGTTCACACTGTGCGTCGCAGCTGCGCCGGATGTGTCGTCGCTGTTTGACCTTCCGTCGGACTGTGTGGTCCGAGTCACGTTTGACATGTATGACATGTTTCGCCGTTATGCGGCTGCACGCTGAGGTCCCGACAGGATTATGAAATGCAAACGCTTATCTCTTGAGTGTTGTCGCCGCACAGGTAACTGTCTGACACATTTTCTCACTGAATCTCACGCAGAAAATGTCTGGGTCACGTCGTGCCTTTCATTCATACGGTTTGCTTCATGCTAGGCTAAGCTCATGCTAACGAGGAAGCACTGCGGACGTGACAAAGTTACCTGGTGGTAGCAGCTCATTGTTGAGCTTTAACCACGCAGCCTGTCCTCAGACATACCAGGAGATCCAGTGCGAGGTAATATTACGCTTTTGTGTCTTTATTTGACAGCACGTCATGTAGTGTTTAGCTGAAAACGTAATGGAAAAGCTGCGTCTTTGTTAACATACTAACGTCAATTCATTTCTTTGCGGTGCACTTCTCATGCTTGTTGATACAGTCATACAAAGTGTTGTCACTGTTCTCACAGCAGCTGAAACATGCGCTGTATCACTGTAACACGTTGTTTGGTCTGTGTCTCTGCAGGGTATCACCACAGTAAACCTGTGGGGTGGGGAACAATGGTGAAATATTTCTGCTGCGCAGGTTTGCTCAAAAGCAGCTGGGACCAAGTTTGCGCTGCTTTTTGGCAGCGATATCCCAACCCTTACAGGTGAGGGCGAGGAGAGTAGATTCTAGATAACACCTTTACCTCTGGTTTTGTTTTAATCCACTCATCCAAGTTTTATTGTATATGTATCATCGTATATTGTGTCTTAAAGTGTGTACATGTCACTTGTGTGGGTACTGAACTGATCACATCTTATTATTATTTTAATTTGGTTGTGAAAATAGTTGTTGTAGCTGCTGAAAGAATCAAATGAATTGACCAACAGAAAACTGATCTATAACTGTACATACATGTATATACTGTATAATGAAAATAATACCTAACTTATATATTTAACATACATGATATATTACTTGATAATTAAACCACAAGCAGGCTGTATGTACTACATGTACACATTGCACATAAAACTACCTACTGTATGTCTGTATAGTCACTTATTGAGATACCTGCTCAGTTATTGTTTACCTAATCACTTACATGTATCATCTTTTTCTCACTCACTTGGATGTACATAAGTCATGTTTTTGTTTAGTTATCATTGTCCAGCTTTCCTCATGCTTGTTGTGTGCATTTCCCTGTCACATTGTTATTGTTACTCATGTAAGTGATACTACCCTGTCACAGTCAGATTCCTTGGATGCACCAACATACTTGGCCACTGAAGCTGATTCTTCTTCTTCCCCCACAGTAACCATGTTTTGACAGAGGACATCATTTTCCGAGAGGTCACTCCGTCTAACTGCCTTATTTCCAGACGTCTGTTAACCAAAATGAGCCGAGCGCCTCGCTGGATGGAGCGGTATCTTCCAAAGCACATGGCAAGCTCGGCTTACATTATTGAGGACTCCATTGTGGACCCACAGAAAAGGACCATGACCACACTAACGTGGAACATCAGCCATGCTCGTCTCATGGTACGCCTCATGGTGTCCTTCCGTAACCACTCCACATTGTATAAAGTGCACACATGGCCTCATATTGGTTTTGTTTGTTTCTGTTTTCTGCGCCAGTCTGTGGAAGAGCGCTGCATATACCGAATTAATCCTGAGAACAGCAGCTGGACTGAGATGAAAAGAGAAGCTTGGATTTCTTCCAATGTCTGTGGGCTCTCTAGAGCTATTCAGGTCAGTAGAGTAAAGTGGAGCACCATGATACATAACACACAGGGAAAGTGGTGTACGGTGTCCAAAGGGGACACCTGTCTTTCATTCTGTAATTGGTAATATAATACGAGATGCAGCAGCTGAGCAGTTAAAGCCACCGAACGTCTGCCAGCGCTTGCTGAACGATTTATTTATTTATTGTTGTCAATCTCTGACAACATTCAGTATATGTAATTTGAGTTACAGGTTACTGACATTTTAGAGTTTCAGAGATTTTTTCTGTCATGGTTCACCCTGTCAACTTCTTTTTCCAGGAATTTGGCCTTGCAAGGTTCAAGACCAGTGTTACGAAGACCATGAAAGGTTTCGAATATGTGCTGGCCAAATTGCAAGGTAGATGTTTATAAAATTACTCATTCCTTTGTCTCGATGCATGCTCAATAATCCAGACAGAATACCATGAGAAAATTTTGTTTCTGCTCAGTGACAAAAATACTTATGAGCCCTTAAAGCGAGACCCAGGTAGTGGTTATAGAAAAAATGTGATAGATTGTCTTAAGCAGTTAGTGCAGGACAATGCTATTGACTGGACCGCATACCACAGATTATACCCAGGGGAATCTACACCCAGTCTGTATGGTTTACCAAAAATACATAAACAGGGTGCTCC
>JAUBNQ010000002.1:8417031-8437193 GCA_032353495.1 Ctenopoma kingsleyae | reverse complement strand
TATGTTTTCTGGGAGGATTGACCACCACAGAACCCATAGCTCTTCTTTTTTTGTCAGACTTATCTCTGACTGGCACCCCTTTTCCTGGTCAATCCTGCTACAAAGTTCTAACATGTTTGGTTGGCAAAATAAATATGTTGTAAATTCAAATCAGAGCGTCTTCCGTGTCTGGAATGGATGTACAGTATTTATAGGTCCATAAGGTGACAATAATATAATAATAAGATAACCTTGTTTGAATTGTGAAATGGGTTTGACTAAAAGAACATTTTGGTTTCGTCTATACTACTAGGTACTTCTACTATATTCAGTGGGTTAAATAGAATGTTATTACTAAATAAACAGACTAAAATACAATTTTCATTGACTAAAACTAGACAAAAATAGTCATGGATAATTCTGACTAAAATAAGATTAAAATGCTCAGACTTTTAGTTGACTGAAACTTGACTAGACTAAAAAAGAGTATTGACGTGACTAAGACTAATAAAAATTAAAATGACAGCTTGATGCAAAGACTAGACTACAACTAAAATTAAGTCAGGCTGCCAAAAACAACACTATTAATAACTAAAGTTTATATTATAGTTAATCTTTTTCTTTTGCTTTTGCATCATCTACATAAATACAAATTAATGTTTAATCTCTGTTGCAGGTGAAACTCCATCAAGAACCTTGGCAGAAACTGCTACAGAGCGGGCAAGAGAGACAGCACTGGCAGCTAAGGAGAAAGCTAAAGACCTTGCCTCACACGCCCAGAAGAAACAATATGTATGAAGATCAATGCTGTTTACGTGTTCTGCAGCCACTTATACTGGGACAGATTTATCTTTAACCCCTCCAACACTTGAATCAAATCAGGGTAAGACAAACTGATCCTAGTCATGGGCAGACACCTGTGTGTCCAACTGAAATGGTGGGTGGACCATAAAAGGCCTGAGCTGGGTTCATGAGCCTTTTCCAACCTCCTGAATACATTATATCTTTGATACCAAATCATCTCAGTATGTAGAAAATACATACTCAAGTCGTAGAGATCTTAGAAAGAAATGGTTGAATGTGGCTCTAGGTGCCATGAGGAACAGCACTTTGCCAACCGCGATATTTTTCCTCAGACCTTTGCTCGTCCTCTGTGCTCATCAATGTTTGATTTTTACACTGTTCCGTTGATCGTCATGTTATTTTCTAATGGCTTTGTATTATTTACATGATTTACATGATGATGATCAGCATACCACAGAATATTGTGATTAATGTTTATGATTTATTTCAGTTCTGTTATATTTGAGTTTAGTTCATCCTACCATCCAAGTTGATTAATTAAAGAAGGATCTACATTGTTGGTATTCATTGATTGATAAGAAATCCTCCCTTATCTTGCTTGATATTGTGGAAAGATTTGGTTGCAACTGATATTCAGTGCCATCACCTGTAAAATAAATTATTTGCCCCCTTCCTGTTTTTTTTTTTTTTCTTCTCACGTTTGTCACATTCAAATGATTCAGATCATCAAAACAAATTTAATAATGGACAAAGATAACCTGGGGTAATCCAAAATGTAGTTGTTGTAGTAGGAAAAGAAGCTGTTCAAAACCACATGATGCTTTGTGATATAAGTATTTGCCCCCTAAACCTAATAACTGGTTTATGCCACACTTGGCAGCAACTGCAATCATGTGTTTGCGATAACTGGCAATGACTCTTTCACATCACTGTGGAGGAATTTGACTTACTTACTCTTTCACATAGGGCCAGGCAGGTTTGGACAGCTTTTTTCAATAATTTAAAAACTGCATTTTATATTTACTCGTGTTACGTTTGTGTAATATTAAAATATGTTTGATGTTTATGTTTGATGATCTGAATTATTTAAGTGTGACAAATCAGGAAGGTGGCAAATACTTTTTTACAGCACTGTAACTTTAAAATGTGTATGAAGACAATAAAATCAGTAAATGGACAATTTCTGTGTAACAATCATGCTGTGATGTTTTTTTCAACGTCCCAAGATGTTGCAGGAAAAATCTGATGAGTTGCTAAATTATTAACAGAATCATATATCTTCTTTAATAACTGCAAATAGCACATTCATATAGAAAATATTTATTCATAAAAAAGCTTAAATCAGTACAAAAATGCTACATAGTAGTACTGGGCAGAGAGACAGATGAATGCATACATACTATTAAAATGTAATAAGGCATCTTGCATATGCAAAGTGAAGGAACAAAGCACCTTCAATTATTTAAATATATAGCAATGAATATGATACATACTTGTAAAACTGCATAAGTTGCATAATCATTACAAGTAGACATTACCTGTCTGATGACTTTGCTGCATGCATAATTAACATTTCAACTGATAAATGCACAAGGAATGAAGTGTGTGGCTGTCATAAACATGTCAGTTAATACTAGCAATATTAATGCTCTCACAACCAATCGAAACTCTTGCTCTTAATCACAGACTGAATTGTGCACAAATACATCAGATTAATATTCGGCACAGTTACGTCAATGCCAGTTATCAACGTGCAAACATGACCTGTTAATTTCTGTTCACTTATTTTGTTATACCCACAATATTTTTGAGACAAAACAAGTGCAACGTGTTGATGTTTTGTGCAACAGAAGAACAAAATACATGACAGAATTTACATAACACAATAATACAAAAAGAAAATAGCACAGATTAATGTATAAGTGCATGCTACACATAACATTACTCAAATATAAACTTAGTGCTAAAGAGAAGCTCTATTGAATACTAGACCAAATCAATTTAAGGCAGAATTCAGTATAGATACACTGTAGTAAATAATAAGTTAAAAAGCCCTTATTTGGATTTTTTTAAAAGCCCTTAAAAATTAATAATTTTATGTTACAGGCACCTCATATTATTTGGAAAAAAAGTCATTATTAGGTGATGTGTAATATATATGCATAATGAAACATCAATCCCAGCCCAGTGATTTTAACTGCTATTCAGTGCAAACGGACAGTTCATTCATACACAATATCATTGTTTAGTCCGACACATTTTTACATGAAATATCAAAAGTCGCTCCTTCTGTAAAAACAATGTGTTCAGTTGTACAGTAACACCGTTCTCCACTGTCCTTGTTTTTGGAATGTTTCCTCATCTTTCTGTCCACCTCGGTGCCATGAAACGAGTTAAGTCTTCCGCCTGTCATAGCCAGGCTTTGTCCATGCTGGAGTAACAGTGGTCTGCATCGGTGTGTGTAATGCTCTGTCCATCCGAGTCCACGCAGTCAAACATGATGCTCTCCACATCAACCTCCACATCCTCTGTAATCGAACCAAAGATTAAATCCATTAACCGAAATAAATATAGTTAATGATATCAATTACTGTAATTATTATTAAACAAATATTGAATGAAAAATGTAAATAAAATTACAAATAAAATAATCTAAGAGAGCAATATAAGAAAGCTTTAAAAGATTTGATCATTCATTGAAATAATCATTATAATGTATAACGACAATATATGGTGTGATTTTGACTTATTCCCACAATCATATATAAATAGAAGCCATGTGAGATGAGGCAAAAAGGGTGACATGCTGATGCTGTGGGACATGCAAGAGAAATCGGTTTACAGTATATTTTTAGAAATACATTGACCTGCAGTGTAACATATTTAATTATCAAGACAAATAGTCAGAAGTAATATTAAATAAACCAAAAGTGAGAGCATACTGTGTTGTCATGCAAACGAATCGTGCTGAGCGATATGTCACCTTTAACCTGACCAGAGCCCTGATGTCTGTTTGTGCTCAGCTGGGATGTGGTTTCCTGCCTTTGGCCTTTGGAAACTGGATGTTTTCATTTGGTTCTTAAGGAGGACATTACGTGCCTTATGTGTGATTTGGATGAAGTTGAAAAACTAAATACGTTTTGTGTTTACCTGTCCTTTTTATAAAGAGCTAAGTATGCTTGATGTGTCAGATGAGGGCAGATTACAGTATTTGTTTTTGACACAGCTCAGTTTTTGTTAGATGCTTACCATCAACACATACGAGCACTGTATGTATGTAAATGATTTTGTTTATATCTGGGTGTACACTGCATTATGTTATGAAATTTTTTATATTTTTGTTTTCATCTTGTAAGCTGTGGGCTGGGCACCTTAGGGTGTATGACACATGAATGAAGCATATTGATTCATTCTAAATTATTGTCATAGTCGCAGTTCAAACTCTTCTACTCAAACAATTCTGTTAACAGAAGTTGCAGGTGTTCTTCTAAAGCTCATTAATTTTGGGTGTTTTTTATTAAATTAAATATAAAAAACAAACAAACTTGGAACACTGACTTCCTGAAAATCACCACAGCAGCATGGCCCCTTTATCATTTGTCAAAGGAATAGTTTGGATGTCACAGTCTAAAAATATGAATGTCTTGATGTTATAGTACAGAGCTAATAAAACAGAATGACTAGAACAGTGAACTGCAGTCATCCATGACAGCCTGTCTCCAGAGTTCTCTGCAGGGTCTTGGCATCATTAGGACCAAGCGAGTGGTCGGCGTGGTGAGACACTCTTTGTGTCGGACACCCTATCGACCTACCTCTGTCTGAATCTGACCTCTCGGAGGACATGCTCGACCCCTGACTGTTGTTCCTCATTCTCTCCGTGCCTCTCTGCAGCTGCTCCAGCCGAACCCGCAGCTCCCTCTGCTCCCAGAGCAGACGGCCCTTCAGCTGTTCTGCACGCTCATCCTGCTCCTGCAGCTTCTGAAATGAGGAGGCAGGGAGGAAAACAAGTGAGCAGTAGAGCAACCCTTAGGCACAACAAAGACATGATAATCACGGCAGAGAAAAGCACAATAACAAGGCCCCACATCTGTCGGACTCTGTGCTCTCATCCAAGACTTCACTGCTGGGGTGTTGTGTTTACCTTTATGTGAAGCTGGGCTCGCCGCAGCAGATTGAGGGTGGTGTTCCTCATCGAGTCAGATGACAGGGGGACTTGTTTCTTGAGCTGCTCCAGGCAGTGCCTCAACTGAGCTCGTCTACACAAGACAACAACATCCATGCAAGTGCAAACACTGTTTAAGACTGTGATATCTTTGTCAATCATTAAAAGAAATCTCCTTTGCTATGAAATTATGATGTAGTTCAGTCATGATGAAATATTAATTACCTGTTTTTTTCCAGCTCATTGTGAACAGACCTGCAATTACAGGAAGAGACTTTGTTTAGTTCTGAAATGTATTCATGACAACAGCTGCTGCTTAGCATGTACAGTCACTGTGGTGTTTATGTTCGAAAGGGTGAACCACACCCTCTTAGGAGTTATCAGTTATGTAATGGATTCACCTATTGGAACCAGCAGATATCTTTTTGCTCTTCTGTTTGTTGCTCTTGCAAGTGTGATCAGGGCTCAGAGGCAGAACTGAAGCATATCCATGTTCTGCTTCTGTGAAGGAAACATCACTGTGTTACTAAACAGTCATGAGATAAATCACTGTGTAGCCCTCTCTAGAGTTTTCTTCGTGATTAACATTAGTGAGTGGATGTGCTACAGTTTAACATGTATTATCATCTCCAGCAGCTGTAAGTAAATTAGATTGTTGCAGTGGATGGAGGAGGACAAAGCCGCTCGACTTCAGTCATCAGCATCATCAGCTGGACGTTTTGTTTTTGGTTTTGGCGCCATCACTCCGGTCTTACTCTCCAAAACTGTTTTTACAGTGTCACAGTGTGCAACAGACAACACAAGCGGCAAACAGTGAATGAAATATAAACTACACAGCTGTCTTATTTCTGTCCGGTCTCCGTTCACCGCAGCGAGCGATCTGCGCTGCTCGTATTCATTTTCAAATTGGATCAGATTGGCGCCTTTGAGTACAATGATGCGACCGATATGTAGGTCACTGAGTCAAATGGGAAACGTCGTGTAAAAACAGCCTTTTAGCGACAAAAATCTCCATTAAATCTCGAAAAACTTCCGCGTAACGCGTCTCCGTCGTGTGTTTTGCGCGCATAGTTAACGTTTGTGTCGGTTTCATTGTGCATTTTGTTGATATGACAATGATCAACTTCCCCTCTGCACACTGACTGTTATCACACAAAAAACACTCACCTCGCTCTCTTCTGTCCAGAAACTCAGCAGCACGAAGAAGCACCTGGATGTTGCAAATGTTTCCCTCCATTATTCTTCTTCTTAAAGTAGAACACCGGCAGGTAAACAGCAAACTGTGGTACAATGATCGGCAGCCTGAAGTAAATGAAGCTGTGTCTGTGCTACGTCCTCAATCCACCGTAACAGCTACACTGGCGCTGCTTTCAAGTCCTCCACGTAAACTCGGATATTTGAGTTTGTCATCATGAATGCGAAATGAAGTGCACCAGGTTAAATAGCTATAAATAGCTAATAATAAAAAAGGGGTCATTTAGCCTATTGTCGTGTATTTGAGTAATGCAAGTATTTGCATTTGTGACGTATTTAAAGTCACAATTAGCCTTACATTTTAAACTTCTGAGTGCATCCTGCTCCAGAATGACTGTATTACTTATTATTTGGGAATAATAGTGGTGAAGTAAAACACTGTGTAGTTTGTCTAAAAATTGTCCAACAGCTGTAGCCTACATGATAAGTTCATTAGAAAACGTTGCGTAAATATCCGCTTTCCCACTTAATAAAATATTTCCGAAAGTGTGTGAAGGCATCGTTGGACGTCGCTGTTAGCACCATCTACTTCTCTCACACGCAGCACCTTTATTTTCCAAACATTTATTATTATTATTGGTTAACAACAATAGTGGCGTGTGCTTAGGCGCTTTTACCCGTATTATAGTAAAACATGAAATTACGCAGTGTGCACGCTGGTCGTCTGTGAGCTAGCTCCACAAAGTTGCATTAAGTGTTATTGTTACACTTATATATGTTATTTTTAGCATCTTACTCCATCCTCTCTGGAGTGGCCATGTCTGGTAAAAAACAAAAAGAAAAAAAATCTTTAACCTGCATTCATCTAATTTTCTGCCTATAACGTTAACAATATTAACCTAAGGACAACAGACTATATTAGATTTGGACAATACTGACTAAAGACTATATATTGAGATCATTATATGATCGTATTACAGGTGCATACGTGTTTAGATAAAATAAATATGATATGATCAATAAACATGCTCATATGCTAACACCGTTGTTGAATTGCTAGTGTGTGTGCACGCAGAGTGCTGGTTTAATTGTCTTTTCATACAGAAAAGTGGGAGGAAAGGATTGCCCTCACTAAACATGGCGGCTTCTGGCTTCAATGCATGTGCGAGGTTCCAATTGCGTTCTGCGCGCGTGAGTGAAGCCTCTTTGCCAGCAGTATCTTTAACCTATGAACTCTCGAGTGTGCCAGTCCTCCGCCATATTGACTGTTGTCTTGACTGGAGGAGATAGAGAGCATTTTGAGGTCCGAGAAGAAACGAAAGTGTGCTCGTAAAATCACTGAAACTGGTGCAAACTTGGCCAAAGCGTATTACAAACACCGTCGTGATGGCAAGGAAGAAAAGCAAGCAGCAAGGAGTCGCCCAGAAGGAGATTGTGCCTGGACAGCAAACCGTACCGAAGAGCCCAGTCTCTCCCGGCGATGCAGCTGGCGGCGGTGGCGGTGGGGATGCTGGGCTGGATAGGCTGGCCACTACCAGGGCGAACCAGGTAGCTAGCAGCAAGCCAATCGCTGCTTTTAAAAACAGACAATTGGCTGCTGTGTTAGCACATCTCTGCTAATCCAGGCATCCTCCATTGTCCTCTTATTTAACGTAGCTAGCTAGATCCTGCAGAGGTAAAGTTATATGCTCCGCAGGTTGGCGGAAACATTTCAGTGTTGATGTAACAGTCGTGCACGTAGAGCTTTACATCGTCTGATATGTAAATAAATAAATAATACAGTGCACTCAGCGAACAGACTCGTCCTCAACAGGCGGCTTTTGAGGTTATGTGCCTGACGTTGCAGCCCACCTCCTGTACCGGACAGGTGACATTGCGTCTCAGACAGGTCGTCCCATTTCCAGCGTTTGCAACTCTTCATCCGCCCAGCTAGCGTTAGCCAGGAGGCTAGCCGGGCTATCACCCCCAGCTAGCGTGCTGCAAACGTGCTT
Source organism: Ctenopoma kingsleyae (assembly GCA_032353495.1). Classification (NCBI taxonomy): domain Eukaryota; kingdom Metazoa; phylum Chordata; class Actinopteri; order Anabantiformes; family Anabantidae; genus Ctenopoma; species Ctenopoma kingsleyae. Next base: position 8,429,063 of record JAUBNQ010000002.1, on the reverse strand, counting down.
ACAGCCCACACTTGAACCCATCCACAGGAGCCACTCAGCCAGCAGAGGCTAATCAGCTAGTTAGCTAAAAGAGACAACGGGTTAGATCAGCTATCGGGTTGTTTTTTTTGACTCTGTCACACTATACATCTTTTTGTTATACCTTGCTATACTGTTGAGTGTGACAGGATAATGTCAAAAGTTTCAGTGCATGTAGTTCAGCTAAGGATGCCTAGCTAAATCGGAGTTAGCGTAGCTGTCTAAGTTGAGGGTGATCACTAATCTGAAAGAGAAGAGAAGATGGTACGCTGCAGGCTGCACCACTGTCGCCTCAGCAAGCGGCAAACCTCACATCTGAGTGAGCCTCAACTAAAAACCTCACTGACAGCTGCTAGGACTGAGTAGTTACATTTACTGCCACATGTGTAAGATTTCCATCTAGAAAGCACTTGTGTATTAGACTGCTTTTGATGGAGGTGTACCTAATAATCTGGCAACTGAGTGTCCATGCAAACACGTGTTTGGCTATCAACTATATTGAATTAGCAAATGTGACCTATTTTTTTCTAGTGTTAATAAATCAACAAAATTACAAGTCACAGATCACAGTCTGGCTTGTAATCAGAGGCTAGTTCTTGACCCCTTTATCCTCTATTTCTCTGCCTAGCCTATGCACACCTGCTGCCTGCTGTGCCACCGTGAATTTAAGGACTGGGGAGCAAGCTCTGTGAACGGGCTCCCAGGGGGCCACGGGACCAAGCTGGCTGACGCCGTGCCTGCGCTCTCCCAGGCCTTATTGCGGGAGGCTCCGGGGCGTAAACTTGCAGATGCCGTGCCCTCGCTTTCTCAGTCTCTTCTGGGAGAGGTGCCTCTGTGGATCTGTCAAAGCTGCTGCAAGAGTGTGGAAGAGGAGGAGAGGCGGAGCACCCAGGAGCAGCCGACACAGGTAAGTAAAAGGGGACTGATTTGGGTCGTATGTCTGGGTACTTTTCGCAACTTCTTTTTAGTTTATTTCTGTTGACTGAGGGGATATCACCTATAATCTTCATACAGTGGATTTACATGAGCTTACTTTACTGAGTAAATGTGACAGTGTAAATGACTCTTTGGATTCAGTAAGTTTAAACATTTAGGTTATTTTGTATTGTGATTCTCTAAGGCAGCTGGAGCTCTTGCCTTTGCTTTCTCTTCTTACAAAAGTATTTTACATGAAATGCAAATTTTGAAGACTTACTGTATCATCATCAACTGCAGGTGAACACAGTGTTCAAGATGTTTTGCTTTTGATGCTTTGTTCTTCATCTGCTCAAATGTGGTAATGTTAAAAATAGCAGAACGCAACAGACGAAAGGACTGCTGACCCATATCCTGAACTGTTTTAAGCATTATTGTCATTTTTGTTTGTTTTTCTATTACACTTGATATAATAATGCTGCTTTAGGATCTTCTTCGTTGCCGTTTTAACACACCATGTGTGTGCTACCATAAGTACAATCTGCAGTTTGGAAATACTAGTGCCAAAGTGTAAGCCTGTGTAGACAGTCAGAGAATTAAATAATTGAGTGATGGTGTTTTTGTTTTTTTGTTTTTGTTTTTCATTCAGGTACCATTGTCACACTCTTCTTCCTGTAAATCCCAGAGCTGTGGGAACGGTTACCCAGAGCAAAGTACTGTAGACTGGGACCCGAGTTCCTTCCTGTCAGCCCACAAACTGTCAGGTCTCTGGAACTCTGCCCACGCCAATGGAGGGGAGCACTGCAACCACACTTCTTCACATCCACAACCAGGTCTGTTATCAAAGGGGAAAAGATGGCTCTAGAAAACATTGAACAAGTGACAGTATTTTCTGAAAACAGCCGAAATCTACATTTCACACAGTGTTATGGGTTTTAAATGAGTTTTAGGGCGTTTTCACACCATAGTTCGTTTGCTTTGGTCCGAATCAGTTGATGAGTTTGTAACATTCTATCATTTTCCTCTTGGTTCATTTCCTTTCACACAGGGAAAAATCAAAGCGAACGAAAATGCGTCGTTTCAAATCACGCGAGAACATCCTCTCCGCTTATTGGTCAGATGTATTTCTGCGGGAACAACAAAAGTAAATACAGGAAGTAGATCCTGTGTCGTGGACCACTGTATATTTCTACGATATAGGAGACAAATACATGATGAATGTTAACGTGGATCAATCGTCCTCTGACTGATTTTTTTATTACGTTAAATCACTTGCACATTCATCCGACCAGATGTCTGTGAGACACTGCACCTTCTCATGACATCACGTTTGTCCCCGATTTATCCTGTAGTAGGTTTTAGTTGTTCTAACCTAAATAAATTAAAGTCCACACATGATTTAATGCGCTCAGATAATGTGATTTATAGCGTTTGGTCCTGATTTGGTTCGGTACGCGTTCTCACCAGAGGGACCGCACTAGAGTTCGGCATTTGGTGCGGAGTGGACCGAGACCACCTCTTTTTGGAGGTCTCGGTCCACTTGATTTAGTACGCACCCGAATGCGATTGATGCTTTCACACCAACGAACCGAACTAAGAGGTTTTGGTCCGAATGGGCGGTTTGGTGCGCACCAACTGTTGTTGGTGTGAAAACGCCCTTAATTGGATACACTACAGCTGTCCTGTTAGCTTACTTATTGGCCATAAATCTTTGATTCATTTTGACCCCCTTTGTTCAGGTAAATTCACTAAGTCTTAGAAGAACAAAGAGGCATCTTGTATAAGTGTATAATGATCTGCTTCCTGGGTTTTTTTTTTTAGCATTATGAAAGGTGAAATAGTGTTTTAAGGATGGGTAAGAATGAATTTAGAAATAACAGAATGTCCAGTAAAGATGAATTACCTTAATCACACTGGGGTCACCGCTTATAAAATATGAAGAGGAAAAAGTATTGTTTGTACCCATCTGAAGTAAAAGCTATTTTATGAACACGTTAGAGGGGGCTAAATTGCAGTTATACAGTATACATTCTGTGCTTTTCTTTTTTAAGATGAAAATATTTATGATGTGAAACTAACATCCAAAATCACATAAGATATGTCAAAGCATCCATATGCTTTAGATGGGATAAAACGTGTCACTGTTTGTTTCAGTCAGAGAATTTTTACCTGTTAGCTCATTGTGATAAACTTGAGTTTTTGCTAAAATTTGCACGTAATTGAGCCAAGATACAACATGTCATGGTTACGCTACATTTTTGTGATTATTCAGTTAGGATTGTTGTAAATTCTAGAAATCCAAAGTTGAACTTTAGTAGTTTACTTTAATAATTCAATCATGTCAGCCCAATTTTTTCCAACATCTAGTAAAACTTGTAGACTTGAATATAACCAATACAATGAAAAATGTATCACGTCTGCCTTTTAAAATTATGTATGATTTTTTTGACTGTTCTGTGGTTTAATAGGACTGCATTATGAATTAATGCTATAGCATTAAGTAGACATGAAAGTAGTATCACAACCCGAGAATTGAATGTGAAAGTGAGGCGTGTCATGGACATGGGAAAGGCAGTTGTTTATGAAATAGAAAGAATGGCATTTCAGTCAGACATGATCATTGCATTTGTCTGTTGTTCCATGGCTGTCATCACATTGCGTTGTAGAGGTTACGTGATGCATAGCAGTGTTTATATTTCTACTTTGGCAAAAACTCAAATGGGCCATGTTACAAATTGTATTTAAACTAGGATAAGTAAAAGTAATTAATTTAATTTAGAAAATCTGTTATGGGTACTGACTGAAAAAGTGGATGTTTAACTGTGAATTATGCTGGCGAAGAATTAGTTACTGACTGACGTTGATCAGCTTCTGCTGGATATGTGGGTGATGATTGCCAGAAAGAAAACAAAACATAAACCACAACCACAGCACCAGGAGAAGTTTGAGTTCTGAGAATTAAAAAAAAACAAAACTATAAATCCCTCAGAGATGTTTTATCTCATGGGCAGCAAAAATTGTGCCTACTCCCTCTCTAAATCTTTTTATGAATCACAGTGTGTTAACAAGTTAGATGGTTATCATATTGTCATCAGCGTAGTGTTAATGTCTGCAACGTTTAGGGTCTAATAACAAGGCATCTGTTGTTAAATCAGCCACCAGTGCACTTATGCATTTATTGAAATTTCTCCATCTCCAGGTGTAACAGCAGGAACGGCATTTCATGAGAAAAGAGGACTTCATGAAGCGCCTGGGAAATCTGCAAAAACGTCAGGGACCAAGGTCTGTCCCTACAGTCACCCATCGTCCCAGAATTCCAGTGGATCTTCTGCTGGGAATTCTCTTTCTACCTCAGCAGAACTTTGTAAGACCACTCCCAAGCACTTCAAGACCATGTGCCGTCGACCAACACCACCAGGTAATTTTGTATGGCTTTTTGGATTAAATAGTATTTTATTAAATAAGAACACAGTATAGTATCTTCTCATCAAATGTTTCAAGTGTCTTACTGAATATGCATGTCTAGCATTTAGATTTAGGAACATTCAAGGATTATAATGTATAAATTGCTGAATTAAATTGGTGTCTGACACATTTCAATAACTAACTCCCTTACTACTAAACATAATCACTTTGAATTCAGTTTCCAATTGGGGATTGGCCTACTCGTGTGGAATAATTGTAGTCAGAGAAAATGTATTCATCTAACAAGAATGAAAATAACTGACCAGAGCTCAAACTGATTTTTGTTGATGTTTTGGATTGTCCAGGCGAAGCCTTCCACCCCAGTGACCACCATCAACACACAGACTTGTCGGTACCCCCCAACAGTCCCACCGGCCTGTCATCTCAGCATTCCTCCCTCCTTCCCCCAAAGCAAAGCTCTGGCCAACACGGCCATATAAACTCCTCGCCTGGCACTGGTGTGGCAGCTCATGCTCCTTTCTCCCCACTGATACCAAACCTTCATGGCCCTACAGCCAAACTCAACTCTCCCAGTCCAGATAGTCCAACATCTGTCCATAAGCCCAGTCCATGCAAAAACTCCCACATTCCTTCCGTCAACACACAACACAGCAAACTGGGCACATCTCTCTGTAACCACTCCTGCAATGGACACAGTCAGGGAACAGTGTCCACCTCCAGCGTCGGCCATCTGACAGCGGGGGCCTGCAGGTTAGTGTTGATATCTAAACATTTGCTTTTTGAGTTTGTAAAAATGAGAAATAGGCTTATTAGCTTTGTTGATTCACGAAACATATGCTTTCTGAGGCTTAATGTTTTGATGTCGATTCTTTTTTTTTGCAGGGACCAGGCGTGTAAGGGACACAAAATGACTAATGGGACTTTGTGCCACCCTTCATCAGAGTTGGACGAGGGGGAGGATGAGGACAGCAGCTCTGAGAGGAGCTCTTGTGCCTCCTCTTCCACCAACCAGAAGGACGGGAAGTACTGCGACTGCTGCTACTGCGAATTCTTTGGACACAATGCGGTACTTTGAAACTTTTTGTTGTCATCTCCTTAGAAATTCTAATTAAGACTTTCCTTTCCTTCCTAATTTCCTATTTGTGGAAATTTAGATTATGAAGATAAATTAACAATAGAATGTACTATTCTGTCTTAGCCTCCAGCTGCACCAACCAGCCGAAACTACGCTGAGATCAGAGAGAAACTGCGCTCCCGTCTGACCCGACGTAAAGAGGAACTGCCTCAACGTCAAGATACAGAACTGACGATGACTGGAGCCATAGACAACCGTGATGTGGATGAGCTGCTTGACTTCATAAATAGTTCGGAGCCCAAACCTGTAAATAGCGCCAAGGCTGCCAAAAGGGCTCGACACAAACAGAAGAAGAAGGTATGATGACATTAGAAAGTTAGAATATTTGTCTTCATTTCAGTATGATAATTTGTCATCTGATGTATGATTTCCAACATGTTGATACTAGTGCTATTACTCAATTTATGTACGGTAGCTTATTAACATGTTATATAAAACCCTTGTTTTCATGTTTTTATGTTATTAAAGATGACAACACTGTGTAATATTAAATGTTCCTTACAAGGACTTTGCCAAAATAGACTAGAAAGGCAACTGTGAGATAAAATCACAAAGAGGAAACACTGACTTATATAGATGCATATATGCTGTGAATTCCTAATGCGAAGGTAGGCAATTTGATCTGTGTGATCTGTATGGTAATGGCAGAGTCTGCTTCTAATGAAAACTACAACAAAATGAAGTAATTACATAATTTGTTGAGTAGCAATTAAAAAATTGAGAACCATATTTATTAGGGATGTCCGATATTATCGGCCTACCAATATAATTGGCCGATATCGGCATTAAAATGTAATATTGGAAAATATCGGTATCGGTTTTTACTCTTTTAATGACACAACTTTTACGTACCATGCACATATTATATATCAAACTTTTCAGCTACTCCTCTCTCTCAAAATGTCAAAATGACAAATCCGAGGTATAGTTTTTGAGATATTTTTGTTTGTTTGGCACACCTTGCATTAATCTTTAAAGTTTAAGTATGCATGATAGGAGATATGTGATGTTAGTTACCTTAAATGAATTAGTTTTTCTTTTTTTTTTATGAGGGGGGACCCCGCATATATTGGTATCGGTTTATATCGTTATCGGAAATTAAGAGTTAGACAATATCGGTATATCGGATATCGGTAAAAATGCCAATATCGAACATCCCTAATATTTATGAATAAGTAGACAAGATTAGGAATCTTACTGTTTGATGCCAGTGTTCAGCAGTGCTGATACCAGTGAGGATTGATTTATAGCCCTACTAATATATTATCTCGACAACATTGCATTTTGTGTGAGTATGTCTGTTGTGTGTGCTTGTACCTGTTCACACTCCCATCCGTGTCCCATGTGTGTTTCAGGAAAAAGCTCAACAGGGCAACATGGGTGCTGCATGCAGTGACCCCCACTCCAATCCATCAGAGTCTGTTGATGATTCCATCCCCGATGGTTCAGAAGCCAGTCGGTTGCTAGACTGGCCTCAACTGGAGCTGGAGCGCGTCAACAGTTTCCTCACAAGTCGACTTGAAGAGATTAAGAACACCATCAAAGATTCAATCCGGGCCTCATTTAGTATGTACGATCTCAATTTGGATGTCAACGACTTCCCAAAGAAGGCAGCCACGTTGGAGGGTAATCATTTACTGTCCCACCTCAACGGTTCCTCTGACTTACAGCAGATAGACCTTGACCTTGCTCCTCTTTCGCTGGGATCATTTAAAAGCCACCTGGACCTGGTTAATGGATGGGAGGACACAACTGCGGTCTCACCCTCCAATACTGCCACAGTACCAGGGGTCACTGCTGCATCAAAGGACATCCAGCGGTTGCACACTACCCCCAGTCTCTCAAAGCTCATAAGGGTTCGCTCCCCAGAAAGATGCACTTCCACTGGATCTGACAACTTGCCACAGGTGCCACCACAAGCAACTGCTAAATCAAAGGAGGACACCGCTGATCCCAAGAACACAGCAATTGGCAGTAGTGGTGCAAAGTCAAAGAAGAATAAAAAGCTGCAGCAAAGACAGGACCAATCTGTGTCAGAGCAAAGTTCCAACAAACCAGCCAAGGCTGCCTCTGGGAATGAAACACAGAAAACCAGTGAGTCTAAAGAAATAGCTTCTAATGGCTCAAAAGCTGGCAACAAACAGCTGCAGCACTCTGCAGACAGCCAGAGAAATGGGCCCAAGAAAGCTGAGGAGAGCAGATCATCCAAACAAACAGCGAATGGAGCAAATGGTCTCTTGTATGCACAAAGAGGGAAAGGTGACACAGACACACGGGGAGGTCGGTCTGAGCAAGATTCAGAAAGCAAAGCTCATCCCACCGTTCCAGCAAATGGGCAGCAATCCAAGGGAAAAAATAAGAAGAACAAGAATAAGGGAGAAAAATCCAGCAGTGCTATCGGTATGGTACTATCAGTGCGTTTACATGCACTTAAGTAACCAGGTTACAGTCTGCTTTCTTGAGTAAGCTGATTTCTGAACTGGTATTTAAGCGGGAAACCTGGTTTCTGTAATCAGGGTAAGGGATTAAAGAAACCTGATTTCCCAAGGGAGATTTCTCCCAGCGAACTCTGATTACTCTGTAGTGTATACGTGGCACCAGCTTTTCTGGTCGGCTTTTTACAAGAGCACATGTGCAGGACAAAGGCTGCAGACATTCACCGCTGTCGGCAGAGAGGAGCAGCTGGATGAAAGAGGAGATCATTACAGGGCATTTATCAGAAAATGAAACCAGCAAAAAATGCCCCATAGATGTTTAAATAAGGCTCTATTTACTGTGTATTTCTTTAAATTAGACTGTAACTGTCTGTGTCTCTCCCTCATAGAGCTCAGTCAGCTCCCCAGACACACATCAAAAAAGAAAAAAAGTCAGGTGCAGTTAAAATCTGTCAAGCATGTTTCCAAAATAAGGCAAAGAGAGAGGAGAAATCAGATTACTCATCTGCTGCATGTATATGCGGATTTGCAGGTTTCTGTAGTGCATGTAAACTTGTTCCCTGATTACCAGAGAAACCTGGTGTCTCTGAGTTACCTGATTACTTAAGTGCATATAAACATATATATATTTGCAACACTGTGCATAATTATGATCATTCTCAATTTTTTAAATCTTTCCATTTAATTTTAATCTTTATTTCTATTCTTTAGATGATGTATTTCTCCCCAAAGACATGGATCCAACAGAAATGGATGAGATTGATCGGGAAGTGGAATACTTCAAAAGGTAAGTTTAATACAGACAGTGTAGCAGAATCCTTTTTAAGACACATCAAGCTAAACTGAATAAATGCATCACTGAAACTGAATATTATTTCTTCTTCCTCTCCTTCTCCCCTTGTTTGTTTGTCTTTGTTCCTGGTAGGTTTTGCCTTGATTCTGCAAAACAAACTCGCCAGAAGGTAGCAGTGAATTGGTCCAACTTCAGCCTCAAAAAGGTTCCTTCCAATGCAGCTCAATAACTTGGATCAGTGCCAGGGGAAAAAAACTCAGACCACAAACTCTTCTAGTAGAGCCCTATTTGGCCTGAGGCCTTCTCTCATTCCCTGTTTTATTCTCTTCCTTACTAAGCCAAGGGACCCTGGTTCACATTGATACTCTCATCAGAAGATTCAAACATAACTTGTGGCTAACAAGCCAAGGATCATTCTCAAGGCCAACTCTACCTTTTGCTATTACTGCAATGTTCACTAAATGAGAGATTCAAAAATGGAAAAAAGTCTGTGGAATCCACTGCATCCATGTGCTTACGTATGTAGTATGTAAACAATTACCTTACACGAAATAAATGTTTTTATCACAAATCTGAGACATTTTAACGTTGTTAAACTTCTGAATTCAGCTCAGTTTGGTGTTCATCTGTTCCATTCTGCATTGCTAGTTCCCCAACCACTACACCAGTGTCTGTGGACACTTAGAAATGCCTGTTTTATGTTTTTACAACTGTCAAAAGGAGCACCGGACAGCACTTTTATGGCAGTTTTAAATTTGAATAAATTCTTAATTGTGAACATGAAATTATTGAGGAATCATTGATATAAAAATTAACTGACAAAGTGACAAACCTGCTACACTGTTCTTTTTGTATGAAATTATATTAAAAGTCGTAAATGTTTGACATCTTTCAGTACACCAACAACACTAAAATAGTTTTGTAAGACAGTATCAATTTGTTGAGTAAACACAACAGAATTTGTCTTAAAAACATTAATCCCAGTTAAGGACCCTTTCAAATATGTCCCCATGCATGACATGTAGAACAGAAAAATCTAAATACTGTACCCCAGTTATGTATTGAGCAAAGTTTAATCTGCCTGCTTCAGTGTCAAACCTCCCTTGGTGTTGATCTTGAACAATTGTCCCTTTTATAGTAATATCCATTATAAACTGCCATCTGTAGAAGATACTTCTTTACCAAGGTTTATTTAAACTGTTACATTAACCTCTATGACGCTACACAGTGTGTTTTTACGTTGAAACCATCACACCTTGTTTTGACAAAGTTAATTTCAATGTTTGTACATAATGAGTTATTGTTATGGAGCCTTTGTCACTCTTTCCTGAGGGATATGTATGATATAATTTCAACCATACAATTTTTTATGTACTGTGACCTTAGTGGCACACTCCACTGAAGCTAGCCCATCTGAAATCCAAGTCTTGGTCATATGAAAAGTATCACGGAAGAGACCTTTGGGATAAGGGCCTTGAGATTCAATCCAGTAACCATGTTATAGCTGATGGCTTTCTTTGAGATGGATGGTTTTTTTTCCTGATTCTGTGCTGAGATTTTGTTTTCATATAACATCTCTGATGCTTTCCAGGTTATATTAAATTAGGGAAGATTATCTCAATGTTGCGAATGTAGATTTATACCAATAATAGCCAAGTGTATATTGGCTTGTTCCTTTTTTTAATTCACTTTTGATACTGTGAAAGATCTTTCGTTCAGAAAGATTAAAAACAATACAGTTTTGACAAAATTAAAGTGTGGTGTTTGCTTTGTAATTTTTTTTTTATTTTTTGGCTTTGGTTTCCATGATATTGCATCTAATCGAAATGAGCTGACCAGAGCTCAAAAACATATTTTAGAAGTGTGCGCGCTGCGTCTCTATGAGATTTGACCCTTTCCGCGTTCCGTACAAGCAAAGCTTCCTGTGTCTTTGTAAACATGCGCAATACGTGTATGTGTTGAATTGTGCGCATTGTGTGTGAATATTTAACGTTTGAAAATAACTCTCTGCCTTGGCGTTAAGTTAACAAATAACGTTACTATATTCGTTAATAAGAATGGAGACAGAAAATCGGCCCAAAAAGGTAAGTTAACCTCTTATGTCAGCAGGTGTTTTATGAAGATGTTAGCTAACGTTACACCAGCTAAAGTTAGCTAGCTAGTCCGCTAGCTATTAGTGTCCTTCGTCTTGTGTTTAGGAATTATATTATTCATTATGAAGTTAAAAGCATCACAGCAGACCAACGAATGTTAAGTGTTTCACATAGTTTTTTTTAATATGTGCTTATAACTGTGAATTAACGATAATGCAGCAACGTTAACGGTTATAGGAATGTAAAAGTCTGTTAAAAGTATTGTACAGTGTAATTGTATGAGATTACAGTCATGGGTTGAAAGAAGAGACAATGGCACCATTATAGACTATGAGATTTGTGGTAATGTATAGGTTAAAGGGATTATATAAAGTCCTGTGACGCTATGTGACTATTTACATAATTACTTTAGAAAAAATGTTTTCCAGTCGTTAACCCATGGTAATAAATGGAATTAATGTCTACCACTAGTATCACCATAAGTATTAATTGTAATAACAGCGACCAATCATTAAATCCTTACAACTCGTGTAAAACTAGCTGATTAAAGTATAGAAACGTGTCTTATAACTCTCACACATATTATTTGGTCAATGTGACAGTTTCCAGTCTAAAAATAAGAACAAGTGCAGTAAGGCCCTTTTCAAAAGTGTAAGAGTAAACGTGAAAAAAATTTACCCGGAGGAATGTCAGTGAAGATTCTCAGTCTTCCAGGTGACCTGAAGTTAAGTCATGGCAACTGGGCTTCTTTCTTGTATGGTCGAAACGTTTCACTACTCATCCAAGTAGCTTCTTCAGTCTCAGACTGAAGAAACGAACTCTTTGACGTTTAAGTACTCATTCAAGTATGCTCAAGTAACTTGGGTGAGTAATGAAACGTTTCGACCTAACAAGCAAGAAGTCCAGTCATCTAACATTTGTCAGTACAAATCTATCCAGCACCAGCGATCATATCAATTACAGACAATACATTTTGTATGAACTGTATGCACTGTATGATTCTGTGGTCATTTCCGCGCCAGTACATGCCTAAAAAAAAAGAATTTGATGTTTACCAGCCGCTTGTATGGTATAATGTTTGGATCAGGTTTGCACTGGCTGAATGCTGAGCTGTAACGTTTATGGAAAAGGCAAAAAGCTAACTCTCAATCAAGAGTTATTATTACTGATAATGTGTTTGTGTGCAGAGATCTCATGGGGACGATGAAAGGTCTGGT
>JAUBNQ010000002.1:8360643-8416931 GCA_032353495.1 Ctenopoma kingsleyae | reverse complement strand
AACTCTCAATCAAGAGTTATTATTACTGATAATGTGTTTGTGTGCAGAGATCTCATGGGGACGATGAAAGGTCTGGTTCAGATGGATCGGAGGGTGATGATTATGTTCCATATGTGCCAGTCAAAATAAGAAAACAACAAATGGTAAGTTGTGGTGCATAATCTTATTTGACACTTAAGAAACCACTAAGTATGACCCAATCCTATCCACAGATTCTATATCGGTTGCCAATCCATATTAAACACAGTTTCTACAGATTCATTCTGCCGTGGCTTTCAAAAACAAAATATATATATAGTATTTAATTACCTCATTGTATTTTCATTTTCTAAATGTCAATCACATCTAGTCTAGTTAACCATGTATCCTAACTTAATTTTAATTTGTTTTAAATGTGTAATTCACAGCTACAGAAGATGTTACATTTGCGAGGAAAGGCAGTGGATGAGGAACAGAAGGATAGTGGGGAGGAGCAGAGGGATGAGGATGAAGGTCTTGGTCCACGATCCAATGTCAGTCTCCTTGACCAACATCAGCACCTTAAGGAAAAAGCAGAAGGTATATGTTTCAAATCAGGTTTATTATGGATAATAGCTGCTTTCATTTTTTTCCCACTCTGTTAACATGAATATATTGGTTGTGTGGTATCTGCTTTATCTGCAGCCCGTAAGGAGTCAGCCAAGGAAAAGCAGCTGAAAGAAGAAGAAAAGATTCTTGAGAGTGTTGCAGAGGGCAGAGGTATAATTATATTGCTGATAAGTGCCTGTGAAGCCATGTTGGCTTGTTAACCAAATTTACTTTGATAAAACAGTTAGTGGAACATGTTTCAAGCTTGAACTAAAACTAATTCTAGTGACTCTCCTCTCTCAGCTCTCATGTCTGTGAAGGAAATGGCCAAAGGTATCATATATGATGATCCAATAAAAACCAGGTGAGTTCTGGATCTGTGATTTCTATAAAGTAATATTTGCATTTCTGGAGATTCTTCAGATTTATTTTCTCTTTTCATTTAGCTGGAAGGCACCGCGTTACATCCTGAATATGCCAGACACCCGACATGAACGTGTCAGGAAGAAATTTCACATTCTTGTTGATGGAGACGGCATTCCTCCTCCAATCAAAAGTTTCAGGGAGATGAAGTTTCCACCAGGTTACTAGACACACACCCTCCCACAAATGAAAAAGACACTTTGTCTTCCTGTATGAAGCTTTTAGTGGTGATGCACAATTAACAACTGGTAACAAATTTCTGTTTATTGTGTTTGCAGCAATTCTGAAAGGTTTAAAAAAGAAGGGTATTGTGCATCCCACACCTATTCAAATCCAAGGGATCCCTACAGTGTAAGTACCATGTATGGTATTATGAAATGCAAAAATCTGTACAATTATGTAAATTAATTGACAGTGTTTGTCTGTAGTCTGTCAGGTCGGGACATGATTGGTATTGCCTTTACTGGTTCTGGAAAGACTTTGGTCTTCACTTTGCCGATCATCATGTTTGCCCTGGAACAGGAAAAACGGCTTCCATTCTTTAAGAGAGAGGGACCATACGGACTCATCATCTGTCCTTCAGTAAGACATGCACAACAAACCTATTTCAGTGTCAACACAGCTTGAAATACATTGTGTTTGGTTTCTAGTGTGTGATTTTAATGTCTCTTGTGGTCCCTTCTCAAAATGTATTTTGTTGTACAATCATCCTGTGTAGCTGACATGTTTTCAACATGTAAAATGCACGAAACATTGAAAATGTTTATCACTGCAAAATGACAGCTTACTAAATATTTAGCTAGAAGATTGTCATTTATAGACAATTCCGGGCACTATGTTAACTGGTTAAAATGACAGATGTTGCTGGTCATCATAGGTCATTTCACCTCCCACTAAAAAACATTAATTTCATGATTTGACATGTCATGTGAAAGTTTTTTGGGGGAGGTGCTTCATTGCTTTACAACTGCATTTAACTGGTGTGGTTTCTGTAGCTAATAGTAGATTCAGTGTAGTGATAATTTTCACTCTACAGTTCACATCACTTCCGATGTTACACTCCCCCAGTTACTGTTTTTATTCATATCAGCATTTCAAACATATCATCTTAATATACTTTAACCTTCAGTGTTTGGAGGTTTATTTCATGAACATTTACTGTATAAAAGATCAGACTATATATTAAAATTAAAGGTATACAGGTACATCCCTACTCATTTAATACATATTAAGTCTCCTCCCTCATCAATGGAACTGTCCTTATTAATAATTATCTTTATCAATCAATTAAAAAAATATATATCCTGATAATAATTTTGGACATATTGCTCAGCCTTGCCCCCAGTTGGGAAATTATGTGTGGATTATCCAGAGTAATTTCTGCATTTAACTAGATGCAACTAGATGAAAGTGATATTTTACCTTTTTCTAGTTAGTGATATAAAAATTCTCATATTTTGGCCTTCAGATATGATGAGATATCTTTCTCTTAAATTTGTGACTAAACGTAAGCATATCTCAGTTGAATACCTTTCCTGTTACTCCAGCGAGAGTTGGCAAGGCAGACGCATGGCATCATAGAGTATTACTGCAAACTGCTGGAGGAGGAGGGCGCTCCTCAGCTGCGCTGTGCTCTTTGCATCGGAGGAATGTCTGTTAAGGAGCAGATGGAGGTAGTAAAACAGTAAGTAAGAAACTTTGTGTGAAATTTGTTGACTGATGTCAAGCAGAAAAATGTATCATACCACCTCCAGAAACGACTAATACTGTCTTTCAGTTACTGTATTGGCTTATTTTTCTGCTAAATCTTTGCATCCTCTTGGTCACAGTGGCGTTCACATGATGGTCGCCACCCCTGGCAGACTGATGGACCTGCTGCAGAAGAAGATGGTGAGCCTGGACATTTGCCGCTACTTGGCACTGGATGAGGCTGACAGGATGATTGACATGGGCTTTGAGGAAGACATCAGGACCATCTTCTCATATTTCAAGGTGAAGGTTTTTTTTTTTTCTTGCATTAACACCCAATAATAGCAACCATATAAAGCTGTTAAAGCCCATGTGTGAGACAGATTTTTAAAATTAATTTATTTTAGAAATTTATCCTGTCTTTTTGTGTTTACCAAGCAACACACCATAGTCATTTATTGATTACATATTTATGTATTTTATTCTAGGGACAAAGACAAACCCTGCTTTTCAGTGCCACTATGCCCAAAAAGATCCAGAACTTTGCCAAGAGTGCACTGGTCAAACCCATCACCATCAACGTCGGCAGAGCAGGTGCTGCCAGCTTGGATGTCATCCAGGTATGTTTATCTTTCTCTGCAGTAGGTTTTTGATGTCTGGCAGATTCAGGACATTCAATTTACAAACCCAGTGATGTGCAAATGTGTTAGTGTTTTTATGTATGTTTTTGTGTGTGTGCAGGAAGTAGAATATGTCAAAGAGGAGGCCAAGATGGTGTACCTGCTAGAGTGTCTCCAGAAGACACCGCCTCCTGTCAGTAATTCCATATATTATGACTCTGACATACCTAAAATGAATCTCAGACACGTCAAAAGTTATAGAATATAATTTCTTCACATCTACAGGTGCTGATATTTGCTGAGAAAAAGGCTGATGTAGATTCCATCCACGAGTATCTGCTGCTAAAAGGAGTGGAGGCAGTGGCCATCCATGGAGGAAAAGGTATGATGGAATCTATTCTAATCATGAATAGCACATGCAGATTAGACTGTTTAATTTTATTGCAGTTGCACACTATTACCACAAGATGCCATCCTTACTGCAAATGTCACAGTTCAGTTTCATAGTTTAACTTCCAAGGAATTGAAAGTCCTTTAGCATTTTTTGTTAACGTCTTGCAAAGTATATTTTGTTTATATGATATTTTGTGATTGTTTCAGATCAGGAGGAAAGAACTAAAGCAATAGAAGCATTCAAGGAAGGAAAAAAAGATGTCTTAGTCGCCACAGATGTTGCCTCCAAAGGTCTGGATTTCCCAGCTATACAGCATGTAGTGAACTATGACATGCCCGAGGAGATAGAGAACTATGGTAAGAAGATATCTGTATGGCCTGGCCTCCTTAAAATCGACTCTTTATGCAAGCTTCAGTTCTTCTTACCTCGCTGAAGTGGGTTTGTTGAAATTTTCTTGTTTCAGTCCACAGAATTGGAAGAACTGGACGATCTGGCAAAACTGGTATTGCCACCACATTCATCAACAAAGGCTGTGGTAAGGAAAAATACTGATCACAAAATATTTAAGTAATTAATATCTCTATAGGTACCATCCATTATAGTCAAGTTGGCTTAATTCAGTATTAATTGAGAATAAGTCAACAGTATATGTATGTGTTCACAGATGAGTCAGTATTGATGGACCTGAAAGCCCTGCTAGTTGAAGCCAAGCAGAAGGTTCCTCCAGTCCTCCAGGTGCTCCAGACGGGAGACGAAACCATGCTGGACATTGGAGGTGTGTCTTCCACAACGATCATAGTTCAACTCTCTAGACATCCCTGCTCTTCAATGCAAGTATGCTTAATAAACGCAAGTCTTTGTGTTTTCACAGGGGAGCGGGGCTGTACATTCTGTGGTGGTCTGGGCCATCGTATTACAGACTGTCCTAAGTTGGAGGCCATGCAGACGAAGCAGGTCACCAACATTGGGCGGAAAGACTATCTGGCTCATAGCTCAATGGACTTCTAATTCTTTGTCTCATCAGAAGAGTGATTTTCCAAACGAAATGCAACTGCAAAAAACTTCTGAGGAAATTATTATCTGCCCTGTCACTGAACTAAGGAAGTGTATTTTTATCATGACCTAACACTTTTGCAGGTGTCTTAGATAAAACTATTGCACCTTTTCCTCCAGTTTTGCTCCATTTTTTTTCTCATTTTTATGTCATACTTGTTCTGTATGTTCAGCATTTGTTGTATACATTTTTTATACTCTTAAGTGTAAATAAAACCATGGTATCTCTCTTATGGTTATTTTCTCCCCTGGAAACAATAGAAAGGTGTGGTGCCAGTTTTGTATGGAGAGGAAGTTGCTAAAAAATGAAGAATAATTTAAAGGGAAGTTGGACTCAAGAAGACAGCAACAGAACATGTGCTCTTTCTTTTGCAACTGTTCACTTGCAGATTAGAGATAATGACTTTTGGCCTTCTTTTGACGTACACAAATATAGACGGCAGAAATGAAAGCTGTTGGTGACGTAAAGGAAACTATCCTCCTAGTGCGATACAAAACCTCAATTTAAACTCTTGGTTAGTTACAGGTTGACCAGAAAGCGATGACTGTTGTAGTAGTGTGAGAGCTTCACAGGCAAAGCTTCCAAACATGGATGTCACCTTCAAAGAAGGGATGCTGTACCTTCAGGCGTTCAAGTTCGGAAAAGTAAGTTTTATGGATTTATACAGCATACTTGGGAAATACTGAATGTTGTGGCTTATAGTCTTGTGTGTCACTCCAGCATCTGATCAAGCAGTTGACCAAAGATCTGTAAGAGACCGTTTTGCTTTAATGAAGTGTTACAATACTGAAGGAGAATACTAGCTTTCTGCTTTTTACTCAAAGTCTAAATTTCTTTATTTGTTGGGAGCTCTCCCCCTTCACACTCTAAACCAAGCTATGTTTTATGTTCTTAGAAAACCTTTTTCAAGAACTTTCAGTAAAGTGCTTAGTGGTGTTTGTCATTTGTCGCTATTCACATATTTTACAAGAACATGAATGTGCTGTATGATAATGCTTCACATTTTCACTATTGCATAATAATGCGAATAAAAATGTGTATAGCACATTTACAAAAGATGACACTGTGCGCTTTACAAAGATACCAAATTAAGAGAAAACAAGGTTTGAAATTAACAGATGAAAATAAAATAAGAGTAAATAAAAAGGTTTAGCAGAGGAAACGTGCAATAAATAGTCCTATGTTGTAGGTAAGTTATAAAATTCAAATTTTTTGTTAGACAGATATTGTAAAATCATCAAAAAACAGTACAAAGATGGATTTCAGTAATCAAGCCTAAAGCATAACATGGGATTCTGAATGTACCTGAAATTTACTATGAAATCACACCCAGTTTCTTAGTCTGAGTTTTTTTTAAAAGCATTTCCTAATTTTTGTTTTGTTTTTACATTTGCTAATTTTTCCTGCTTCAGACATTAAATTGCTGATTTATTTTTACTCTGCATTGTTGACAGTCAAACATACACTTTGAATTAAACTCCCTAAGTCCTTGCTCATTTGATAAGATTTAAACAAGTTTATTCAAGAGAAGCCACTTTTAACAATTTTTCTTTTCCCCTCTATCATCTACAACAGAGAATATGGCGGAAAATATGGATGATGCTTTTTAAACCCAGCTCCACAGGAGTTGGCCGGTTGGAGATCTGTAATGTACTTGACACCAACCCTATTACTGACCAGAAGAAGGTCGGTCGGCTGAAAACATCAGAGAGAAAGGTGGTGCGTTTAAGTGACTGCGTCAGCGTCACCCTTGCTCCAAAAGAGTCTTGCCCCAAAGGCTACACTGCGTTTTACTTAAACACCATACAAAGCACCTACACCCTGGCCTCCATGACCAGCCAGGACTGGATAAGTGCCCTCTCTCTTTTAGCCTTTCAGGTATTACGCATGTTACATTTCTGTCCACTGAGACTGTTTGTCTGTTGCCTTTTTTATATCCGTGTTGTAAGTGTTATAAATTGGGAAAAGCCTTTTCCACAATCAGAGATAGATAATACAATGAGGAAGTTAACTGTAACTTCTGTCACTTCACTTCTCTAATTCTTGTGCTTGCACAAGCTACGTCCTTTCTTGCATCTTACCACTTTAAAGTCATAAAACAGTGATAAGAGGGTGGTGTACAGCGTGTAATGTTTACCATGCCACTGTGTTTACAGAAGGATCCTGGAGAATCAGACAAAGGGGTTTTGGAGCGAGAAAATGCATTGACCATGGAGGAGAATGACCTTTACTCATCTTGGAAAACTGGTACTTATCCGTCTGCACATTACAACTGATCATTGAACATGCAAATGCAACAATAAAAATAAATAAAAAATAATCAGTTTAGTTGTGCAAAAGTTTCAATATATTCTTATTGATATCCATCCATTATCATAACTACTTGTCCTCTAAAGGGGTCTGAGGGTGCGGGATAAAAATATTAGTATTATCACCATTGTTGTTGACTTGAAAAGTGAACAGACAGTAGGAAAACCTTAAGTTTAGATGTCATTGCATCATAAATTGAAGACATCAGCAGAAACCTTGAATATGTGTGTGAGCAGTAGCTACCCACTAATGTATTCAAACATGAACACCAGAATGTATCAGCGTCAGCAGCCTTCAGCTTATACAAATTTATTTATTTTTATAATGGATTACAGTTCTCCTGAAACATCCAGGCAGCCCATTCACATGAAGGAATTAGTAGAATGCAGGCAATTTGAAATCAGCCCTTTTCTGTACGGAAGTATATTTGTAGTACATTTATACTCTGCTGATGTATTATTGCTCAGAGATTGTTTGGAAAATCGTATGCTCTTATGTGTAGTAATGCAGCACTAACCTCAGTGTGGTGTGATGTTTAAGTGGCAAATATTTTCATATCTTCTTACATTTAGATCCGACCATTTCTGCAAACCAGTACCAAGTGACAGTCCAGAGCACAGAGGCATCGAAGAGATGTAAGTTAGCCGGGGAGTATCTGGTCTCTCCAGAAAAAGAAGCCGTGACACTGCTGGCCATAAATACTGGTCACACCATCTATCGCTGGCCATACAGACTTCTGCGCAAATTTGGACAAGTTAAGGTAAAGTACTGTAAGTTAATAATATAAAAATTAAGACAAATCTCATCACCATAGTCATGATAAACACGACATGTGGTCCATATAGTTAGATCAAGATGGAAAATACATTTACTGCCTTTCTGGCTGAGAGATAAATCAGAAGACAGATACCAATGTCACATCTGTAAAATATTAGATAACTACTTCTAGCAGGTGGTGTGGTTAACCTAGCATTGGAAATAGCTGGAAATAGAACAAAATCTGTTTATAAACATGTTAATTAGCTCACTCCTCAATTAACATACAGCACCATGTTTATTTATTCTATAATTAGTATAAACCGAAGGGCAAAAACTTGGTGGTTTTAAGGTGGTTGGCTGTTTCCTACAATCTACAGTCTTTGTGCTAAGCTAAGAGACTAGCACCCCCAGGAACATGATTATCATACAGATATGGAATGTGTGTATGTTGTTTTATGGTGTGTGTGTGTGTGTGTGTGTGTGTGTTGTTTTTACACTGCAGAGAACACATGTGTTATATAAGTGAGTTTTTGGCTGGTAGATCTTCTTACTTTAAGACGGTGCTGGACTATAGCTGGTTCCTCCTTTCCAGATTATCAGCTGCTGGTAGTGAATTCATTCTTACCTCACAGACATGAGAGAAGTATTAACTTTCTCATCTAACTAGCTGTATGTTACTGGCTGTGATTACAGGGAGGATTCAGGATTGAGGCAGGTCGCCGCTGTGAGTCAGGAGAAGGAATATTCATCTTCCTGTCAACGCATGCTCCCCTCATCTTCCAACTTATATTAGAACAGTGCTCTCTGGAGAGAAGGTCATCTGTCCAGCCACCCAGTGACAACAGATCATCATGTGACCAGTCACTCGTTACCCTCCCAACCACATCCAACAGAGCCGCTGGTCCTACTCTGTACAATCCTGTAGATGTTTTGCCTGACATAGAGGACACGCACTACTCTACTATTAATGCAGCTCCTGTACTAGATTCTACAGAGCTTTCATTTGTCAAACCTCATCTTTCTGACAGCAAAGAGGCTTTGCAAGTTCAAGATGAGGACGAGGATGAACAGTGTCAGTCCTTGGAGGCTCTGACACTGGACGATGACATGGAGGAAAACATTTATTACAATGTTAGGAAAGCCACACCTGTTCTGAACAGAAAAGATCCGTTCAAACATGAGATGAATGATTCGGAATGCCTCTACACAGATGTGAAAAAACTCAGTTCTCCCTCAGACCAGCAGCTGCAGCCTATCTCACCCCCCCCTCCACCTGTCCTACAGCAGCCTTCTTGCACCCTTTCCCAATCTGTTGCCTGCTCCCCACTTAAGCCTAGATACCAGCGCCAGCCTCCTGTGAATAACTGCATCCAGCAAGGGTACAACACACAGACGCAGGCAGCGGATGACATGCAGGAGATGGAAGAAGCCAACAGCTCGTCTGCCGGTGTTGGCCCTACAGAGCCCCGTGGCACTTTTAAACACAGGCTGGCAGAAATCATTTCTAAAGACCTGGCAAAGTTCCAGCCACAACCTCCCTCTGGAACAGGCAGCCCTGCATTTTCTCAGTAGGCTATTAGTTAATAGGCACACTAGAAAGAGCAGTTTTAATAATGATATATTGTCATATAACATATGCAGCAGCATAATTAGGTTATTTATTTAAATTCCCCTTCACTGGAATTATTAGGACTTAAATATTAGCTTGCAGATGCTCTTATTGTGTAGTCTATTGTGTTATTACAAAAATAAAAACTAGATTTGCAGCAGTATGTTAGTCTTTCATCACACAAACAACTTCATTAACTTTATTGATCCCCTCGAGGAAAATGTTGGACAGTTGCACATAGGCGATGGACACAGACGCACAAAGACTGAAATGCAACTTACACAACATATTACTGACTGGGATATAAAAAACAGCTTAAAATGCTCACTCGTGTCTTACATATATCTTTATTGTAGGAAAACAGTTATTATAAAATACCCAATATAAAATACATAAATAAAATAATTGTTTTGTTTTTTTATTTAGACAAATATCACACTGGACACTGGAGATGCCTTTAGTGATGGTTCAGGGTATATAAAGTGCATTAAAAAGCATGTAAGACAACAATATTGCCCTAGGGTGTAAAAACAATCAAGATCTTAACTTAATAGTGTTTTGAGTTTTACCTGTACTTTTTTCATTTGGCAGTGCAATATCTAAGCTATTCATCTTGACCAGAGAATACATGTAGGACTATCTCATGTGACCAACTTTTCTTTGTTGTCTAAGTTGTAATATTTGGATCTCCTGGTACTTCCTTTAACAGTCACTACGGTATGAACAGTTCTGTTACTGTCTTCCGATGTGACTTTCCTCCAAGTCACTGAGATGCGAAGATTCCCCGTCGCTGCTGTGAGATGTTGATTTATTTGACCCCAGGTCAGATGTAGGTCCGAGTATGATAAGGTGGCCGACAGAGGCGCAGGGGTCCCGCTGCTCTCCGGTCAGCTGGGTCGCGGGCTGTGCCGTGGCTGCTGGCCTGAGAGAGTGAATCAGACTCCTCATGGAGGTCTTGTCCGCTGAGCCTGGACGGGGACTCATGCACTCCGACTGAACCACACCGGCCAGGAGCTCTGACAGCTCAGTGATGTAAATCTGCGCCATTTGGAGTGTGTCATATTTGGACAACTTTTTCTCATTTTCCAGGGATGGGATGACACTTCTCAGCTCGTCAAACGCTTTGTTCAAACCGTGCATCCTTCTCCTCTCCCTGGCGTTGGCTGCGACGCGCCTGTGTCTCTGGGGGGCAAAGTGGCTCGTCGTGCCTCCCTCTGCTGCCTTTATACAGTCTGTCTGAGTGATGCCTGCAGCGGACACGCAGTCAGCCACTTTACTCATCGGCACAAGTTTCTCCAATGAGATGCCTGCGTCTGCAGCTGCGTGCACATCCCTCCTCGACAACGCACGCAATGAATTTGAAGAAATCCAACTTTTGGAGTTGATGTGGGCCAGGTTCCGCTGCTGCAGCAGGGTGAAATCCTCGGGCTGCTCTGGCCAGCTTGAAAGCTCTGCTTTTGCAGTCATCGCTGGATTGGCCTGTGGTCGTGCACCGCGAGAAAGCTCACACAGAAGGCTCTGGCTTTAGTCCTCGTCTCTGAAGAAGCTTGCACCGCGCCAGTAATTTATACAGTCTCCCCTCAGTCACCAAGGTGTCACTCCCAACTCTGACAGCCCTGCAGCCTCAGGAGGCACCAGCCAATCGCGCATTCCCCTCTGACCCTGTCAAAGAACAATTAGACAAAGCTCGTGTTTTTTCTCCTATTGTGCATTGTAACTCAATCACGACCATGTTATTATGCGCACACAGAGGGGAGCCGAGGGTGTTAATCATTTAAGAGCGTGGCTTATATATTTCAAAAGCGGTGGATGATCTGATGAACTTGTTCAGTAAAGTTCGGGCTGCACGTCTGTGGTTTCACCACTTAAGTTTACTATAAATAGACCAAGTGTGCTAAAAATATTCTAATACACTTATTAGGAAAGGAAAACGGCATTTGAGAGTTTTTGAACTATTTTCTCTTAAGTCATCTTTTAAGCCACGTTGTGTAGGCTATATACATTTTACAAACTAATAAAAAGGCGTATTATTAATTTAAGAGAGATTGTATCATCCACTTTTCCCCTTCCATGGAAAATAGGTTTGGACAGCTTTCTCATGAGTAAAGGAACTGACTTCCTAATTGGTTCTGACCCTTGAGGGATCTGGCAGCGTTGAGGTTTGTTCTCAAACAAACAGTAAAAGGTGGACAGTCTTTCGCAGAGTATTTGCAGAATAATAAAACGAACAGGTGGGAGACAAGGCTTGAGACACACCTGTCTATAGCAGAGCCACGACAACTGATAAGTTCTCTGAACTTGCAATTTATGAATCATTTAGCAAGTTTCACGGCTCAAAACATGGATAAGCCCCAATGGAAACGGTCAACCATCCATTATTACTGAATGGTTATTATTATTATTGTTATATACATTATTGTTATTATTTTATTCAATATATTGTTATTAGGTTTTATTTTGTAAGTGAGTCTAAATAGCCTAATTAGGCTTCAGATTTTGGTTATAGTCATGTGGCCCCTGTGCCTATCAGCTGGTGTCCCCTGGCACCTCACACAAGCCACACACCTCTGTCACAACCACGTCTCCCATATGGCGCGGCGCAGCTTCCACCCTGACACTCGCTGCTCCGACACAACAGCTAATCACTCATTAGGTCATCAGTTACAGGACAGGAGCCACCTCAGCATCAGCGCAGACACGTCCTGTGGGAGATCTGAGATGTCGTTGACACTTGGATAAATTTTGCGTTCAGTGCCCCTTTTCTCTTATTTCGCTGCATTCGAGGTTGAGCGCTGGAAAAGAAAATCACCGTGACCTGTCTCGCCGCCAGCAGTTTAATGAGGCCTGGTCTTAGTTGAATAAATCGGCACACTCTCTGTCCCGGGGTGTCCATTCATTTTTTCTTTTTTTCTTTTTTTTTTGGGCTGCATGAATATTTCATTCCTTCAGCCCCACTGCCATCGCAACAGCCTGTAACCCTGCGTTCAGGCTTTAAAAATGCGGCTACACTTCCCATCTGGTGCCCGGCGTGAGGGGAGGGTGGGAGGTGGTGGTGGTGGTGGTGGTGCGGAGGGGGGCGTGGCAGCGGACGCCGAAGAGGTGTGAGGAACATTTCTAAGGTCAACTTCTACTGACCTCCTGCAAGAGAGACTGATGTGGCCTATCCATCCTGGCGTGGGTAGGGGGAGTTTGAGAGGGGGTTGGAACTTGGCGGTGGCAACTTTCAGTGCTGGGTGGGCGACTTGTGTGGAAAATTACCCATAGAAAGACTTAACTGTCAGTGACAATTATTGTAGGGCAGTGGTGGACAAATGGCTATTTACATAACCGGAGTAATACTGTCATCCAGAAATACTTCATTACAAGTACAATTCAAGTCTAAGTACATTTTCAAATATAATTAGCAAAGTATGAAAAATTTGGAAACAAACGCTGTAACTTTTGACTGATGGTGGAGATAATTTTACAGTTTTTAACACATTTTATAGGTTTGTCATTTGTCTTGCACATTAAATGATCTGCACGGCAACATGCCACACTGATTCGTAAATTAAAGTGGTGGGTTAAAATGTACATGAAGCTGTATAAATGTAGCTAAACGCTCTGTGAACGTACTACAAACTGCACTTAAGTGTGATAGGAGTTACTTTCCATTGCCTCAGTTACTGGTATTGCACAGGAATAGCAGCAAACAGTAACACACACCAAGAAGTTAACAACTCAGAATCTGAGAAATGTCGTATTACTATCGACACATTTTTAACAGCTGTGAACTCATAGTAATAAATAGACAGTAATTAAATTACTGAGGAAAAACAGATGAGTTTGCTAACAAACTCAGTAAATGCAAATAGCCTTTGATAAACTAAAAAAGAAACCTCAGCAGCAGGACGTCAGCTGTTCAGACATCATCTGAAACTAATAGTTTGTCAAATTTAGCTCCCCTCCACCCATTATTTCACCAAATGAATAGGCAGTGGAGCAAGCGTTCCTACTTCTGGTTTAAGCCTAAAAAGAAAGAAAGAATTCCTAAGATAATTCCCAGATAATTCCCAGATAATTCAGGTTTACTTCATTATTTGAATAATGTCACAGGTTAAAGAGAGTGTGCCACTTCACTATGTGGTACATTACATTACATATTACAACACAATAAGCTATCATGATGGTAGTTTTTACAAAATACCACAGCAATTACACAACTCAGTTTACAGCCAGTGCTTTCACAATGTGTCACTAACTTGACAAACGTCAACACCTGCACACATGATGGTGATGGTGGAGCCTGGCCACAGTCCCAACGCCTTATCTTCGCTCTTGACGTTCAAACCCTGAACCAGATCAGACAACCACAGCAGTGCCCACTTATGTCAACACAACTTACATTGCTGTAACTTAACTGTAAATGACCAACAAAGTTGCTTTGTTACAAACTGTTAGTGTAGTTACAAGTGGGAAGTGCAAATACCTCTAAACCAATCATAGCGTTTGGTTGCAACTGTAACATACATTTATTTCAGCAGGGTTTTCTGTTGTTGTTGTGTGATAATAGAGAGAGCAATTATACTATATAATGCATTGTGTCATTGTTCTAATTTCTAGTAAATGAAACAGACCCAGCAGTGAAATTAAACCAGTCCTCATGTCACCGGGGACGCCTCAAAACCTCCTCAGTTATCCACGAGGAACCACAGTTGGGGAATCATGGCCCCAAGCAATGTAATTAAAAAATAACTAATTCAACACTGTTTTCTTTTTTACTCCGCACTTAATATTGTGTCTCTGTTTCATTGTCCACCTATTTAATACATTGCAACACATACAGGAAGTATACAAATGCATATGCCTTTAAAAAAAAAAACAGTAACACTTTATTTTATGTCTATAATTGTGCAGTAATTTCCCCGAAACCTTCCTGGAAATAGCTATGGTAGCTCAAAGACAGTATGACGTCAAATATGTGAATATAGTAAGTCTATATTTTCTCCCTATCCAGTAGATACATTATAATTCAGTGGCTCACTGAGAAGCCTCCTCTTGCTGGGTGTCTTGGGTCTGGCTGATCCACACAGTGAGCCACCGTTTTGCCTTGTGCCTCTATCTTGTGTTTTAATTAAAGACTCCTTAATGTCGCAACAATAGAGCGTTTCCATGTTTTTGTCACACAATCGTGCACCAAGAACAGTGAACCTCTTGATGTTGGGAGCTGACTAGGCTCACTCTGTAATTATCTTCACACACCCGAAGCTACGGAGGTGGTTCTAGTGAGCAAAGAGAAATCTTAATACCGGGGTTTCAGACGCAAATTAGGACAATTAGCGGCCTCATTAATTTGGAAAAAGGGAAGTAATATTCTAGTTAAAGTAACGGTTCATTAAGTCAGTGTTATCTACGGTAGCAGGCTAATTGATGAACTCTGAGCGAAGGACAATAAGAGGAAATGACTTCCCTTACAGTAGCACTGAGTGGACCTTGTGCTGAGTTTGCGGACCTAAAATAATGACTCTCGTATTAGACATGCTAATTAATGACGCTTACCGCGCAGGTCATCGCGAGATTAACTGCACAGAGACCCACTGAAGTGCGAGGAAATGTCGCGATGCCTGAAACGAGGCTCTGCGGGGTGCCGTGGTGCAGGAGACAGACCGTCTCCACAGGGTTGGCGGTTTACTCAGCATGGAGGGGCCAACAAAGCAGGTCTGAAAAGTCAGACGTGCACCACTGAGCACAGGTGTCACCGCACAGGATGCGTTTTGTAAGACACGTGTCTCACAAACTATGGGGAAATGTTTAATATGCAGTAATTACAATCATATCAGCACTTATATAGGCTTCTTTAAAATTGGCATCAATATTGTTCATCGTTAGAAACATATAAAAGTTTATTTTTCTATATGGAAAATTATAGTATAAAACCTTCCCTCTTAAAACGCTGTTTATGTCTTGTTGTGTATCTGTGTAGCCTTTTTGTGCTGCCTTGTAAACACTTTTCATATTTCAAGTAGGTTAAATAAAGCTAATTACACTTTATACTTATACATTCTGAATTTTACTAACAGAACAAATATACACTGGTACAGTATCTGCAAACGTTGTCTGACACATGCATACAGACTATAACATAACTCTGCACAAATGTGTTTTTCTTTTCTCTTCAATCCAGAATAATATGATCTTACAACTATTCACTGTTGCTATGGGTTACTTAATCAATCTTATAAAAAAGAACAAGTTAGTTTTAATGGGCCATTAACAGGTTTTTATTCATGTATAACATGATAAAAATTCTGTTTTGAAGGTGCTGTTTTCTTGGACCAGCACACCATATGGTAGATAGGCTAACGTGGAGTAGGCTGTAAAGATCCAGTCCATCAAACGAAGAAGAAAGGCTTCCAGACATCTGAGCATCAGGGATTCTGAGAGCTGTCAGTGATGAATAAACACTTTCGATGTGGACGCTCAGGCTATTGTTTTTGTAGGCTAATAACATCTTTACATTATTTTCTCATGTAATATCAGATACTCTACAAGTGAACTACAATTTCAGCAATCCTAATTTATTTTTACCACAAAAACTTTGTACAAGGTTACTCAAATGTGCAGACCTATGGTGGTAAGAGAGATATTGATTTAAATAGAAAATACAACCATCTCTGTGTAGTGCTGCAAAGAAGCCCTTGCACAACAGTACCTTTACTTTCTTGTTACTATGTTCTTGTATTGCATTACATCACATCACGCAGATCTTATTATTTATTATTTTTCTGGTCATTCATATACTTTAAATTTTTATCATACACTTCTGATTTGTAAGTCGTTTCATAATACAGTTAAAAGATAATAACCTTTGTGATCACAATCAGACAACATTTGTCTGATTTAGATTCACTCTACTGTGGTTGCAGACATGAACAGATGACTATGTGACACCTAAACGTTTGACCAGTCAAGTATTATAAAATATTACATGTTTATTTATATTAATATAAAGAATTTCTGACTGTGCAATCTAGTTCAGCAGTAATGTCAGCAGATACCACCAGATGGAGACAAAACAACATACTAAACAGTGATGGTGTTTCTTAAATCAAATATTGAAGGTGATTTCATTATTTAAATAACAGACACAGTGATTATATAAATATCATAGCACACTCAACAAGCCAAGTGATCCATGAAGAGCTGATTATTTACCATCCACACCAGACATAAATCCTGCAGGAGACAGTTGTCTGACAAATGGATGTCCCTGGAGGCTTCAGCAGTGGTCAACAATCAGAAAGCTATTTACTGTGAGGATAAAGATGTGTATCTTCTCATAATAAGGCTTGCTCAGTTCACTGGGGATTACATCCCTCGTGATTTGGGCCATGACAAGATGTGATCTCATTCTCAGCACAGCCACTGCTGCTCTAAACATTTTCTCCTAAAATAATAAAAAAAAAAGATTCTCCAATAACATTCTACAGTGTGAAACACTGGGAGGACTCACAGCCTCACTAGTCATTTTTATTAACACTGATAAAGTAAACCTCGATAAGAGAGCACCAATTTTAGCTAGAAAGTGTTAGGCAGCTGTCAGTAGAGAGCAGTAGTGCTCTGCGTGTGCAGGTGAGCTGCATGTAGAGCAGCATGCGGCTGTTAGTCAGATAAGATGCCACTTTGCCCATTGACCTCTTTGACCTTGAGGACTGATTTAAACGTGCTGCACAAAGTAAGAGCTGTTAAGAAGTCATGTGGGCGAATCACGCAATGCTATTTTCAATGAGAGATCATCTGAAAGTGCATGACTTTCAATGTCTTTAGTGCCTGTGAAGTGTCTTGGACTACTCACGTCTTCCTCTTGTCATCCTCTTTGACTTGATCTCGCCAGTGTTTTGAAACTGAGTGGATTCCTCACGTTTAACAGTCAATCTCCATGCTGACGAGAGAGTGGGGTGATCAGAGGAATAAAGCTCAATATTTAGGAAGAAATGATTGATTATTATGTCTGTCATGATCATGGTTGGAGGGTAAGTTCGAGAGATTATTTCATTAGGCAGATTGTGACAGCCACAACCAACTTCAATTATAATTGTGCCATCCCTGTAATTTAGCAGTAAAGATTGTTCATCAACCTTCAGTATGGATTCTCTATGGCTGATTAATGTAATTGGATTGAGAATCACTGATGTCTCAGTCTGAGCTGACATCTGTGCTGATGTCAGATTTTGCAGCAACAGACTTTATTTTTATATGTGTGGCTTTGAATTATGGGTGGCTGTGAGCGTTTGTGCTGTGTTTATGTGTGTCAGAGAGGGAAGGAGGCAGAAAGAGTTGTGAGTGTTTATTAGGTGACAAAGAGACAGCATGTCCAGCTATGAGGGGCCTGTATAAATAACTTTCATTCTGAAAAGAGCAATTTTCTGCACCTGCCTGCTAATTGTTCCCATGCTGACACTCTGGATTGGCGTGATCTCTCCTTTTAAAGCACTAACTTCAGATAGAGGGGGTGTGATGTAAGGGTGGTAAGGAGAGAGATAAAGGGAAGCAGAGAGGGGGTGAGATTGCTAATGGTGAATTGCATCTCAAACAGAGCAAAGCTTATTTGCTGTAATAATTCATTAGTGTTTTCCATCTGTAATTTGAGCTGGTAGATGTGCCATAGGATTACTGAAGGTATCCACATTTCCTGCATGACACTCCCGGTCCATCCTTTCTCAACTACACTCTGTCATCCCACACTTACAAGAAGATAAAATGTTGATGTCATAAATCTCAGGATTTATCCAGGACATATATTCTCGAGCCCTGTGGCTAAACTGAATGGAAATCATTAGCTTCTTGTCCTTCATTGTGATCTTCAGACTGCAAAGTGCAAGTGAGCGAGCCAGGGGAGAGTATCATAGGTGAGCTTTTTGGTTATGAAAAGCAGAGAACAGAGATGGATGAAGTCAGCGAGGCAAAGGTGAGGGGTGAGAAAGAAAGAGAGCGGGGAAGACTTGCAGGAGCTGAAGTCTGTAGTCAGGAGGAGGTGGAAGGTGTTGTATAGGATGAGAGGTGTAAAAGATGTGTTATAACTCACTTTCATACATGACTCACATTGTTTTCCTGTATTTACTGCTTTTTCTTGGCTGTTGGAAAGAAAATGTTTATTTAACGTTTAATTTATCTTCAAGAGGGAATTTTTATGATTTATTCAGCTGGAGATAAAAGACAGGCAACACTCATGTTAAGTGCTGACTAACATGCCAGTGTGTGGACTGAACTTGGGGATGGAAATAAAAATTGATCTTCTCAAAATTGTGCTCCCTGCCACCATGCTTAAAAACAAACCAGATGTTGAAAATAGGAAAATCAGTGCAGACACAAGTTGTACCCTTTGTGCAAAATATCCTGCATGTCTTGTTCTGAAGAGTGTTACAGTGGATTTATTTTTATTTGCTTTAAATTCAAATGCAGAATTGTCCTGTTAACTATTCAGCTCTGTTCTTTTTAAGCAGCATGCCAATATTTTGGGAAATATTCTAATTCACTTTCTTGCCTTAGAGTTAGATAATAAGGTTGATACCACTCTCTCATGCTAACAATGTAACTCAAGCCCCCACGATTTGGCATAGTGGTCAGAGACGGTACTGCAGCTTCAATCATGTATCAGAGAAATAAGTGTCACAAACACATTCTTTTTATTCTAAAAACTGAATTCATTTGAGTCATCTGCTCATGTGTGTGGGGTGCTGAGGGGTGCGAGCATGAATATATACGTATTATGAGAACTAGATATCGGACTAAAACACGACAACCACTGATGACTGGAAAATGCTTATCACAAAATGGCCCACTGTACACATGCGGTAGTGTTTCTGTGCCAGGCCCCGTCTGCTCATTGACTTCACATTGCAGTGACGTCACAAAGAAAAAAGTTTCTTTTCCAGGCAGCGGAAAAGTTTTGCAGATATAAAACCTCCTTGAATTAAATATTCAGAATAAAAAGATTAGAACCTGACCTTGATTGTAGCTGCAGTTGTCCAGTCACTGACCACTTATGGTCAGTGGAGAAAATATGGTGTGTCTGCAGGCAGCAGCTTAGCTTAGCACAAAGACGAGGAACGGTAGATAATGGGAAGCATGAGTCAAGTAGCAGTTAGGATTAAAGATACAAAATGTTATTTATTGAGCTTTGCAGTTTTTGTTGCCTTTGTACAGAGCCTGCCTGTCTGTATGCTAAGCTAACTGACTACTGGCTGTAGCTCCACAGCCTTCAAAAATAAGAGTGACATAAATCTTATCAGTTAATGCTTAACAAGAAAGCAAACTGTATTTACAAAAATATCAAACAATTGCTTTGAATTATTTTCACAGATTTGACCCAGTATATTCAAAATCAAAATGGGGGCTTTTACAATGTCAGTATTCTGTTCTGTCTGTATTATAGAGCCCACAATGGCGACTGTTAGGAATTGTATTCTTTTAAAGCCAAAGCACATCATATTATGGCACTTTATTGTCCCCACAGTGGAAAATTGATTTTGCATCCTATTGTTAAATGTTCACCACAAAGAAATGACCAGACCTGTCACCTGTATGAAGGATCACACTAGATAGCAGCCCAAACACACTGCAGAACGTGACAAAAAAACTCAGCCAAGATACAATACTTTAGATATAAAAAGTGGCTGAGGACATCTGCAGGGCATCAGTAAACCAGGAGAGTGGAAAAACATAGATTGGAATCGTGGCTCTTTTGTTTTCTTGCTTTGGGCGAGACTTGTTTTCCTTTACACTTACTCCCTCACTCAGTCATTCTCACACACCCATGCTCAACACCCAACAGTAATGCATCCATGGTCAAAAACATAAGGGAATTCTGTCTGACAGTGAATATTTGCTTTATTTTGACAAGCGTTGTCTGGCTGTAAGCTCCCTGCAAAGATTAAAAGACAATTATTGAAGAAAAGTATGAGGGAAGGGTTGCTGAAAGGACGCAGGCTGCCCAACATGCCTGGCATCCCAAGGTCAGGAGCATGAACCCTTTGGCAGGAAGCACTGTGAGGAATGGCAATGTCAGTCAGGAACCTCCCTTACCTCCTTGGACCTGTCAATTTGCAGGCAATAATTAATCTCTCTCTGGTTAAATATAAAGATTATAAATCACAGCATGATCCTGCACCATTAGTGGGCCTTCATCTGTCAGCTACAGACCTTGGCTAATGGCCCTTTGTAAGCAGAGCACAGGCTGAGGCAGCACACCAGCCACCTACTGGTCCTCCTCATCATTTGTTTCTCATGGAGACATCCCACCTTCAACCTGCAGAAGAGAAGATCATCAAATTGCAGTTACATAAACACCATTTCAGATGACCAAAATCATTATTAGTACCGTAAGTAATCTGCTTTATTGATAGTTTATCCATTATATTATAATGCATTGCACTGTGGGTCAGAATTTAGATACTAATAAGGATATGCCAAGATGGCAATATGAGATAAATCCCTTTGGCAGGTGAATATCCCCTCCCTGTATAACGTTTATTTTTTCTAGCTCTGTAATAACTAGGCAGACCTGTCCAAATGACAGATACACCACTCACCTTCTGTGGAATTGCTACAAAGCATCTGGGCCACAATCAATTTGTTAGCAATTTGTTGACAATACAATTTATAACTGCGCACCAAATGACTTAGTGTACTCATGAATCTTTATTATTAACTAAATGTTTAATAAGGCATTAGAATCTGCGGTTTTGTTAGTGAGTTATTAACTAAATGCTTATTGATTTCTTGTTGTCTAATAGGCAATCAAGAACATTTAGTAAAAGTTGCTAATAAATGGATTTTCATCCAGATGCACCGCAGCTCTTTTCTAGAAGTGTAGTTTAAGTGGTTACACTATCTAATAGAGTGGTCCTTGTGATAAATTAAAGCACTCCTAATTCCAGTTATACAGTAGGATAATTAGCCAAATGGATTTTTTCAATCTGGGAACCCAAGAGTTGTCCTAATAAGGGCCTTATTACATATATTAAACATTAATCAAGTAATTAGTCTCAGCTTATAAAGCATTTATAAAAGGGAGGCTTGTTTGCGTAACTCTGAATTCTTGTTGGCCAGCGTTCTTCAGTCACTGTGTCTTATAAGCATGCAACTTTTTCTCTTAGACTAAATCTTTAATTAATGCAAACACGGCAAGATAATAAACACACTCAAGTTCGGGTTGTCTGTGTTCAGACGCTTATCTCCGCTGTTGCACATCCATCCCCCAAGAAGGCAGCTACCCAACTAATATAACTCTGAAGCATTGTGGAATTATCCCACCTAAACATGTATAATTGACCACAGCATCAATTACATTACATAAACTAATGAGGTACAAGGTACAGAGCGCAACTTTTGCTGTATCAATACTGTATATACCGTATACCTTATTGTAATGAATATCTACAGTATATTAACCGCACAATCCCAAGTATAAAAACATGCATTTCATCAGTGTTATACCATTTTTATAGACAGGTGAACAAACAAATATGTGACTGCACTTTTTTGTGCAACTGTTCATCTCCATAAGTGTTTTATATTTGGATGACATGAACCTCACATGAGCACGCCCTAACTCTTGACTTTTAAAGAAAGAAAGAAGACGCCCTGACACCACACATTTTGGTGACTATCACTCTTCTGAGGTTTGCAAAGTGAACTGAGCAGTTAATATGTAACTTGTGATTGATTTTGGCATTAAAATAGAACATTTCAAGCTGTTCCACAGGCTGTTCATGGTCAGCCTGAATAGATATTCAACAGATACTGAATAGAAAATGTACAGCATTCAATGAGCAGAGTAATATGTGTGTATGTGTCCTTCACATTTACACTCACATGCTGTCATATGGCCGTCTCAGACTGAGCATCCCTGCTATTCTGCATAGTCCAGCTATGGTCAGATTCTATACCAGCTAGCATACATTTTAACCTTTAATTACTTAGACATTACTTTGTGACAGGACTTCACGCTGATCATTATGTCACTGCACTCTTGGTAGAACACCTCTATTCTAAAAACGTCCTCACATCCCTTTGGACTCAGCATAACATCAACCATAATAAAGTTGTTTGTTTGTGTGCTTGTAGGGGGTAAACTCTGCAATAGTCTTTGAACGAGCTGTTAGTACTGTGCACTGTTGTGCTTGTTAAATGCTTTGTTGGAAGTTTGACACTCAGCTTCTCAGGCTGCACTCAACGCCGCCGACAGTATCCTTAAGTCATGAGGCTGTTTCATGCTGGGCCCCCATGGGTGAGGGAGAGATGACAGGATAGCAGAAGAGGCAAACAACAAATATGGGCTCACACACACACATACAGAGTCACCTTTAAAGTGTATGAGAGCTCCCTGATGCTATTGCTGCCATACTGCATGACTAATGCAGCCTGGGAGTCACTGTTTCTCTTCACCGTGTCCCCAAGAGCTGAATTAATTGGCTGTCATCATGGTTGCTCTCACTCATACACACACTCATACACGCATGCATGGAATGATTAAGATATAAATAAACCGAGTCAACATGGCATTTAGGTGACAAGCAACAATAAACATTTCGTGCAACATTCAGTGGTGGGTTCTTATTTGGGGCCACCATCAACATACAGGCTACATCCCTCTAATACACATGACCAAACTATCAAGTTGTAGTGCAGTTATAGGTCATGTTTGAAGAAATAACAGAACATTTTGAGAAATACCCTTTTTTGCTTTCTGGGCAAGACTTACGTAGATGAGACAAATCAGTCATATATCTGAAACATTATGTCCTTAATCCCTTTTATATATTGTTCTTGTCCTACATGCAGCTTATGGTCATTAGGTTTAGGCTTCATGCTAAGCTAAGCAAATCATCTCCTGTTCCTTGTACTTGTGCTTTCACATGATACTGGCAGAACAACACAAAAAGTCTGTGTTATTCTATCTTGAGAGTGTTTCCCCCACAGCTGGCATTGTAAAGTATTTATTATTTTAGAGCTGCAATATGCACCTTCAGCACTAGCGTGGGACTTAAAATCATTCCACACTACTCAGGCCGGCCCTTCCTCTCGCTGCTCGGCTACACGCCACAAGACTCTGTGCTTCATGTCGTTATCATTATAACATTACAGTGAATGAGAAAGCTCCAAAAGCTACTAATTGAGCAGAAATAATTGCTGAATAGTTGCTCCACTGCTGGTGGCGCTGTTCAATGATTCTGGATCACAGGAGGCTTTGATAGCAGCTCTCCACATTAAGATACATTTTGGCACATAATTCTAGTAAAAAAATATTTTTTAAAGTTACATACTGTATCTTTAAGTGGCTGCTTTTGTTGTGTTTCATATTTGTGGCTGTTCACAACTGAAACCATATACAAACTAACTTTTGAATGAACTGCATCAATTTTATTACTATCAGTATTTGAATTGGGTTTGTTTTTCATTTTACAGGTAGCATCAAATTACACTTTCTAAAATGTTGAAAATGCTCTGCTAAAAGAAGTTATAATCTCATAATTCGACATTATGTTTCACTAGTAGAGGAAATGCACTTTTGCTTGGTTTGGTAGATAAGCCAAACATGTGCAGTATTGCATCATCGTATACAGCACATTGAAAAGATAACCTTTTAAAGACACTTTCATTTGACCAGCTAGGAATTTCCATTATAATGCACTTAAAAGACAAAGCGCTCTGTCGGCCCTTTTGCCTGTGCTTTGAACCATAAACATTTATGTTTCTCAACCGTTTGCTCAAACTGAAAGAATAATGGAGTGTCATTCCGACCGTCTCCTTTTGCATAATATTGTCTGAGTAGTCATGCAGTATAATGTCCCGTCTGCCTAAAAGTGATTTTTTTTTTTTAAGGATTTTTGTTTTTCAGCACAGATCATCAATTTAATATGGCAGCAGCAGTAATGTTTCTCATCCAGCAGTGACAATGCAATGTTGTGATGTCAGACATGAGAGGGCTTTACCTTTTAAAGACCTGAGACATGTTGTATTCATGCACGTGTGTGGTTTGTTCAACCTTTCTCTTTGTCCGCCGAGCTTTTCCTTTCTGTAAGACTCCAGATGTTGCCGCCTCCTCATTTGGGATGAGACTGAGCTGTCAGGTGTGAGAGAGACCTTCAACAACAGTAAATGATTGAAAGTAGCGCTCTGCCATGTGTTGTTACAGAGTTATGATTTTACAGCTTGTTAGTGCGAGCAAACTATTATTATCAGCAAAGTTGTGACTAGGCTTTGTATTGACAGTGTGCTCATCTGCTTTCTGACTAGGCTGTTAACGCTCAAGAGGGACTTATATTTTTAGAGTCCATAAACATAAAACAATAAAACACACACAAAGAACATGTGATTAACACTAGCAGTACATTAGTTATAAAGTTTCATTTAAAAAAATTTGCCCCATAACAAATACTGTGACAGTCTCTCAATAAACAGTTGCTGACAGAGTTTATGGCTTAGAGAAATCATTAAATAAATTATTAACTTGGAGGATGACCTATTAATTTATAGTTGAGAATTAATGATTGGCCAGTCCACAAGAGAAGAATTTAGTGTGTATATCCAAAGCAAACCAAGTCATGATGGAGAATTGCCTACATACTGAGAAGCACGACTGAGTCTACAGTCATATGCTAATGTCAGCCTGTCAACACGATAGTGGTCGGTCAACGTGAATTAATTGTTAGGTCTACAAATACATATTTTATATACAGTATAACTAACAGCACAGACAGGAGGCTTTGATCTGGTCAGCTATTTTGCTGCACATTTTCTCTAAATTGATTCAGTTTCGTCTGTGTTTATCTCACTCAGGTGTACAGTATTTGTAGTTACCAGCAAACATGTAAACTGTTTTAAGTTGCACTGAGGAGTCTGGGCCTTGTCCAAGAGCCTTTCAGCAACGATGATGGGGAGTGTACAGTGGTTACAGATGTGATTTCAGCTAACCTACGGTAACTAACTGGAAGCTGGAGGAAACCCAGCTCAGAGGAGCAGGGATCACATTGATGAAACTGGCAACTGGAAGGCCTCTTTTACTCTCTGCCAATTCATCACCTCAAGTCCAAAAGTACTAATCCACTTTTTTCTGAACCTTATCTTTGAAGTAATTAGCACTAGTTGAAAAAAGCCTAATCATCTAATCATATAAACACCATATTGTTATTCTGGTAGGTGAGAAATATAAGAAAGACAATCATCGCTCTTGTGTCTGAACTAGTAGAAGATTCAAGGTGTGCTGCAGATGAAGGTGATGTACTGCTATGTCTTTTAAATGTGAGAGGCAGAGAAATATTATCACGTTAACACTTGATTTCCATTTGTCATGAATAATTTCTTTTCTGCTCCGTTTTCAGGAACATGTTTCGTCCTTCAGCTCAACTGAAGAAAACTATATAATACCAGTGATGCTCCCTACCCCTAAATTTACTTTTGAAATGAAACGTGTCTGAAATATGACCTCTGCAAATGTTCCCACGAACAGCCCACTGTAATCACACAGCCTGACAAGCAGCGATTTACGTCCTATTATCAGCCAAAACACAAACAATGACAGTGGTCCAAATTGTCTGCTGACTGTAATATTTGTTTATTTTTCCTGCCATATGTGCTGCAACAGCCCTGCAATGCGAAAATCCTCATAGTTGTTATTCACAGAGTCTTATGATATTTGACCACAGAATCCAAGAAATTAATTCCCGGAAAACAGGCTATGGGTGGGTGATAATAGCACCTTTCTATTGACAGAGCTTTCACACAGATCAAAACTTAATGGGCTTCATAATTAACAGTGATGATTCCTCTCGCCTCAGCTTAGCCCTTGTTGGGGTAAAACAAAATAAAAGGTTGACATTTCTCAGATTACTTCCGATTGATCTTGTCCATCCTACTGTGAGAAAGGCTAACTAGCTTTGCCTTTGAAGCAGATATCTATAGGGTTTGCCATTCAGTAAAGACTGGGCCAACAAGAAATCATCTCATTAAATGTGTGCGTGTTTTAGCATAGCATGCCAGATATGGATACTGTTAAGCTTGTTAGTGTCTGTAAAAAAAGAAAAGAAAAATGATAGCTTGTGTTGATGTAATGTATTGCTCTCTGGGTAAAGTAATACACTTGCATTATGCTAGAAAATTGGTAATGAAGGGGTATTCCAGTGATTTGGTACTGCACTTCTCTAAAAATAATGAAAGCGGTTAAAAACAATGCAGTAAAGTCCAATTAAATCAAATCTCACCTGTTGATTATGGTTAGCATTTTTCAGCAAAAACCATTCAATGTATTTACATTCTTGATTATATTCATATTTATTCATATATCCTCCATATTAAGCCCACTGATTTAATGAAGCTAAATCTTAAAAAAAAAAAGAGTTGTATGATGCCTTTTGTGTGAAATCTGATCAGCTGTCTCAAATTATGTTGCTTGAGGCAATTTGGAGGTTATGTTAGCTGCTACTAGCATAATACACCTGAATTTCTGACCACAGTGTCAAGGTTTTGACAAGGTAGAAAAAATGTGTAGAATAAAAAATACATCTCTGGTTCTGCTGCATTGATTTTGACAATTTTTTATAAAGCTGTCCATCGTAAGCCTGACAATGTTACTGCTAAATCAGTGGAACAGACGATATTCTTCTGTTTCTTTGCCTTCATGAACTTAAAAAGTGGAAATACTTTCCCCAAGAGATAGGACACATTTGTTGTATTTCTCATACCTGTATCTTTCTTTTCTGGTGTCTTCGTGTGTGGAAAATGAAAAGACAGGTGTGAAATACAGTTTTTAAATAATTAAACCATGCAGCCTACATTGTGGTGTGTAATCTCACAAGTGTTCTTTGGTGAGGAAATGAAAACATTCATTGTTAACCAACAGACGTGAGCCAAGGATGGTGTATTGCCAAGATTCAGCAACAAGATTAAAAAGCCTCTATTAAATGGCTCATTCACAGAAGAACAATATACATCTAAACATGCTTCATCTGCTGGCCTTCACCCAGTCAAAGAACTAGGTCACAAGGCTGGCCAGTTTTTGCCTGGAACAACTTAGTTGTGAGTGTAGTGTATTTTTTTTTAAATTGGTAAAGGCTGCAATATTATTGACATCAACTTAGTAATTTATCACAGCTTGTTGCAAGATACAGAAACAGACAGCCCCTTCATATGCTTTTTTTCTGCTCGCTTGTTGAAAACCTCATTTTCTGCAAGTCTGTCCAACTAACAACAACATGAATTTGCCCACTAGCGTTCCAAACAGTTGTGGACCATCTTGTTATTTACCCCCACAGTGTATTAAAATGCCAAGCAAGGAAATCATAATGAGTTTTTGAATCATGGATTCGGACCAAAAGTGGGAGACTGCAACTGCAATTTCCATTATCATTTTCAGAGATTCAGAGAAATGCCTTCTCTGCTATATGCTAATATGCTGTCTGTTATGTGTGTGTGAATCTAAGATATTGTTTTACAGTAATTAGTCTTTATGCTTGAGTGAATCCTTGTTTTAATTAAAGGAAACTAAAGTGAACAAGTGTGCCAAAAGTGTATTTTCAAGAGAAGGGTGCTTCTGCAAAAATAAAATAGGATCTTAGGTATTGATTTCTCTGGAAGTGTTGGATATAGCTCTCCTGGCTATCCATCTGAGGTGGCCTTTGACCCGAACAATGACAGGATGAGAACCTGCTCTGCAATCAGCAAGAAGCATGTCAGTTGTCTTCATGTTCCTCAGAAGAATTTTGTTTTTCCCACACACACTCCTGTTTTCCTCTTGTTTTTTTAGAAGCTACTCTTAAGGAAATTGCTCTCGTATGAAAATAGCACTCCATTCTTTTGTTCCTCCAATAAAAGATGTAACAGCTGCTTCTCAGGGAGTGAATTCTAAATGAGGCTTGGCATTGCCCTCCGCTGTCAGATCCCACAATGACCTGGACTTCTCGTGCTTCCTGCCTACCCTCTCCAACCTCCTCCTTCCCCTCTGTCATCCTCCACCTCTCTCCTCTGTCTCCCTCTACTCCTTAAGACAAGCCCCTTGAGTTCAGGGTGTTGACAGGGCTTTCTCACTCAAATGCAACCAGAGGGAAGATGATGTGTCCCAGGCCGTGCAGAAGCATCACGGCATGTGATGGCACCTCAGCTTCTGCTCTTAACAGAAACCACAGGAGAGCCTGATGTGGAAAGAAAAAAAAATAAAACGAGCAAGGCACGTCCTCAAAAATATAATTATTTCTGCAGTGTTGATAAGTTGTGGTGTGTTTGTGGCACAGCTCTAGGGTTAAGTCTAAGGTCCTTAGAGTGCAGGTTATCCCACTTCGGATTGCTGCTGTCAGTCCTATTTGCCACAGATCAACACCTGTGACACCTAGGGAAACGTCAAAACCTAAATCCCAATAGCAACTGCCTGAATTTCATAGCCAGGACAATTCAGAGGCAATTTCATGCTAAATAAATAATTCATCCTCTGTAAAAACTTGATTGTCACAGGAAGGTAGAAAATTGTGTTTGCAAGGTTTATCAGCATATGGCTAACAGGAGGATATGGTTGTTGAATGAGTGCATTGTACATTTCTGAACATACAACATGAAACAGGGAGATATGGAGGAAGGGAGGGGAGGCAGCAGAGTAGAGCAGTGAAGATGTGACAGAATCAGGGGATGTGTGAAAAGGGAGGAAACCAGGCTGTGGGAAGATATTTAGGCCACATTGTTTTTTTTTTTTTATCATTTGTACAGCATGCAGCCTGTGTCCAGCTGCTGCTGCTCTCCTGGGTAACACAACAGCAATGAAATTATGCTGTGACTCCTTATGCAGAACATGCTATTATTCTCCCAAAGCAACAATCTGATCATTCAGCGTCCCTAACGAGCAGACTCACAAATCCCCCAGTCTTTGTAGTATTTTCCTGGATTTTGTGGCAAATTGGGCTGAGGGATTGAATCAACTTAACCTTTCACCAGTAATCATAGGTGATTATAAGCATTTGGACATCCTGTTATTCAGAATTATAGAGGGGGTGGCCAGTTAGGCAGTAATTATACTGCAGAGGGTTACCATGACTTATATAGTAGATTTTGGTCCCACACAATTTCCAGCCCAAAGTAGAAGACTCAGCTGGACTGCAATGAAAGGAATTTACCGGCTTATTTACAACAACCAGGCCATTTTTATATTAATAACACAGTAGCAAAATCAATAAAACCCCTTTCTTTTTGGAAGACATATTTTATTGGAAGCACTCACCCAACTAGGCTCCAGCATTACTTTTACCTTGTTCCAACCTAGCAGATGGATTTTCTAAAAAATTTCAGAGAACAGCTTTTTTTTTCCATCTTTGTTTCCTTGACAACACATCTAAACAAGGAATGGTCTCCCAGACAACAGGTCTGAAAGTACCACAAATATCTCAGTGTGTGTGTGTGCGTGTGTGTGTGAGCGAAGAGGTGAGACAAAAAGAGGGAGTGATTGTTGTGTCTATGGCGTTGTTTTTTGTCTTACATTTCCATGTGCGTGATCACAGCCACATGTGATTGATCTATTTACTGCACTTTGCCTATACACTGACAGCCCTCAGAAATGGAGATGTAATAGAATAACAGGATTATACTTAGTCAAGGCTCTGATTGCTCTAAACTGTTCACCGTGATTCCGTCCAAGTAGAGGAACATGCCAGAGCATGCCAGCTGGATCCTTTTCATCACCAAAGCAATACTCTCTGTGTGAAACAAATAGTATTTTTGCTAGATATGGACTAGAATATGTTACCCTCGCTGAGAATGCTCATCCCCGTCTCATATCCACTCATAACTAACAGAGCCAACAATTCATCCCTCGGTCTGTTATTGACCCATCCTCACTCCTGCAGATGACTGCATCAGCCGGCATAGTCTCTTTGTTTTGCTGAAAATGTCTTCATCTCCCTCTGCTCACTCTACTGTATCGGTAGTTATTACACAAGATTGTTACTATGGCTGAATCACCGAAGAAAAGGCTATTAAAGGACTGATTGTGAGGGTTGTTTGCATTGAAGTATCATGTCTCTTCTCTGCAGACTTGCGTGGAGGCTATGAAGCCATCTGTCAGACAGAGAGGTCAATATACAGGTTGAATGCCTTCACACTTTCATTAAGAGAACAGGAGACACAGACAGATCAAGCTCTCAGTGGCCTCTGAGCATTAACACTGCATTCCCCACAGCATATAAAAAATAATAAAAAGAAATGGATGGAGGCAATGAAATTGGGGCACAAAAATCTTCACATTACTTAGGAAATAGTTTTGTTTGTCGACAGAATTTATTTAATTGATTTAAGCAGAAATTACTGTTCTTTATTGAGGCCTAATAAATACATCCCACATACGAAGGAAGAACCTTCGTAGTCTCAGCAGAGTACAGACTAGTGCTCGCTGAGCCTCTGTTGTACTGACTTCCTGTAGAGCTCTGTCAGTATGGATTAGAGAGTAGTGAGTTGGAAAACTTCAGAAACAGAAAAAAACACCTCCCAACACTGCTCCAAACTTATGAAGTATCTGCAGCTTTGCATACACCACTTTTTTGTTATTTTCAATACAAGTTATACATATTTAATGACAGCCAAGGTGTGTTGGTATGTGAATTCGGAGGCACGTTGTGTTTGAGGGTCTCCGTTAGACTGAATTGGAGAGATGCTGCAAGTAAAATGTTTTACCCTTGTTTACCAAACTCTAGAATAGTACATGGGACAAATCTTACAATACTCAAAGGCAAAAGAAGAAATACTACAGTCTGATAACATTCTTTCAAAAAGTTAAGCACCAAATTGAAAATGTCTAAGAAAAAGTGGGGAAACAAGCAAGTGTCGAAAGTAGAAGTATTCAAGAAGAATGTTTAATTTCACACTGCTGAGCTGTTGATGTGTTCCTGTGGGTCGATGTATGTTTGACTGGCATTTCCATGTTATCTGGTCCAGATGTAATATGGTGAAGGCGTACTGTTAAGTACCTGAAAGCAATACCTCTTACATTTTGTAGACATACTGCACAATTTCATGCAAGATCATAAAGCTGATCCAAAATATGTAAAAACAAACTAATAATAACA
This sequence comes from Ctenopoma kingsleyae, assembly GCA_032353495.1. Classification (NCBI taxonomy): domain Eukaryota; kingdom Metazoa; phylum Chordata; class Actinopteri; order Anabantiformes; family Anabantidae; genus Ctenopoma; species Ctenopoma kingsleyae. The sequence goes on along the minus strand of JAUBNQ010000002.1, from coordinate 8,385,427 downwards.
TGAAACAACATAAAATAAGAATAATAATTTGCCATATTTCACCTGAAGTTAAGCTATATTTTACACAGATGACTTTTTCTACCATTTAACTACATTGGGACTTCTAAAGTAACTTGGTACTGTGTTTTGCAACAGTTTCTTCATCAAACTATTTTCAAAATCAATTTCACATTAGCATGTTTCAAAGCATACGACTTCCAATCTCAATTAGTGTATTGTGAAAATAACCAGAGTTTTTGAAAAATGTAAACTAATTTATTTGCAACACACAACAATCTTGAGTTAATTTTCCCCCTGAGCTCAAAGTTGTCATTGTTGTTAGTACTGTGTAACGTAGTTATGAGCAGAGGCTTCAGATGGCCATCCTGTTCTTATGCTTTTACAATAAGGATGCCGTAATATCTGTGAAAAGGGAGCCAGTTGCCTTTAGTTGTAACAGCCAGATTTACATGATGTTATTTACAATATGGATTTCATTTTGAGACCATGCACAGCAGTTTGTCAACTCGGTTGCTGGCAGCTGATCATTGATTCGAGTTCTTCCATCAACACGTCAACAGGGAGCGCTGTCAAACATGGTGCCGGCTTACAACTTCAGTACCATACGATATAAACATAACTTTGACAAAAAAAAATCAAGTGAGGGATTGTCTGCTATCACAAATTACTTATAGTAGCAAGTTTCTGGTTTCTGCACATTCGTTTTCAAAAGGAATCTAAATAACCACAGGAGAATCAACATGTAACGTGACGCTTTGGTCTATAGTTAATGATAATGTCAAATGTTAACTGGTTTGTATGAGTGAAAAGATGAAAAACCACTAGCATCCTTTACAACTAATTTCTTGACAAGGAGTCTGTTACCCTGTGCAACCAGGACAGAGATGTAATGTGAACCAGCTCCTAGTGGAACCTCAGGTGAACACCGGTAAACACCTGATGAAGCTACATAGATGATTCACAAAGTTTTTTTCAAAATTGAATATATACTGAATTAAATATAAAATTCTTGAGCCAACCCCCTGCTGAGTGTAATGAAATATCAATGTTACACTTTTAAGCACTGCCAGCGTTCCCTATATACAATATGGCATAACATAGTCGATGGTGGAAGCTGCATTACAACAGACTCTTCAGCATTCAGTACTATTTACATGGCTGTACATTTGGCAATCTGCACAGAGGAATATCTGTGACCACTACATCTGTCAGTTCAGTTTGGGGTGCATCTGGCCTGTGTTGTACCGAAGCCAGTTTCTCCAAATAAAGACAGACTTTTTGCATTCCCAGCTTCCACTCTCTGTTCTACACACAACACTTCCTCTCACTAGTGCCAAGAAGCCCAAATTAAATCAGGCTTAAATAAGATATATCTCCATCTCTGTATGCGAGGATAGACTGATCCTTGCAGCAGCGTTTTGACATTTCTTTCAGGCTGTGGGACGTCTCTGAAGGATTACCTCAGTGGGAGTGGGCTGCAGTAGCTAACCCATGACGACTCACTCTATTGATAGCCATGGCAGGTACCCCTCAGCAAGGAGCCCTTGTGCGGCCTGTGGTGAGAAGTGAAATGAGTATAAATTGTGGGTGTCAATTCTAAAGGGGAGAGCTGGTCACCTGTAAAAGAAAAGATGTATGAGCCATAAGGATGGGTAATTCCACTCCTTCTGCCAAGAGAGGATGTGGAGAAGATGACATTCCCTCCTCTGGCCTGTGACGAGACTTCTGAGTTTCTTCTAGTCTTCTTCTGACTTTTTTTTTTCTTTTTTTTTTTTGCTCTTTAGATTTGATTCACACTTACAAAAATACAGTCTTTATCCCCAGGCAACCAGACAGTCACACGCACATGGACACACACCCTCATGTTGATTTGCCTGGTGATTTGTGCACTGCTGAGTCATTTTTTCCATATTAGAAAGTAAAAACAGTGATGTCCAAACTATCAATCAAGAGGAAGACAAAAGCAACACCTTCTCCCTTAGCAGACATGCACGCTATTTGTCAGACGAAGCATTGGGTTCTCAAGGTCGCATCAAACTGACAGCTGTGCCAAAGCAAATGTTGAACACCTTTTGATGCAGCCTTTACAAATTTGTTTAATGAGGAATTGATTTTCACTCTTCCTCCTTCACTCTTTTTTTTTTTTTTTTGAATAAGGCAGGCTGTCCCTCAGGCCTGGTAACAGCAGGCGGTTCAGCTCCACAGCAGCAACAATCAGACGGAGAAGAGCTCTTCACCCTGAGAACAGGCAGCGAGGAGCAACTCACTGGGCGGAATGAATCACAGACAGGGCCATTCAGATGCACATAAGGATGGCTGCAGTCTGCCTCTTTCACAACCGCACCAGGCTGCTGGGCTCGAACAGATAGACCCCTCTGATGCTAATGGTTTGTAGCCTAATGTTGTGGAAACGGATGGAGCGCAGTCATCAGGGTTGAATGAAACAGTAGACATAGAGGTGGAAAACATGCTTCGGAGTGTGAGTGATCTCATCAAAACATCAGAGGGATCAAATACATCAGGTCTGCTGCTTTTAAGTTTGGCTGCCTGGACGGAAGAAATATGAATAAAACATTACAGAGGTCTGAAGTAACATGGCTGCCAACCAAATGGGAGGTTTGGAATTTCTAAGCAAAACATTTATTCATGACCAGTACGGTGAATACAAAATATTGTTTAAAGGAGGAGAGCTGCTCTGACAGGGATAGTGAAATACAATTGATGGATTGCAGCATTATTGATTGGTTAAACATAGGGATTTATCTGTCATTGACTGAAATGCATTTAAATCATCATCATAATTTTTTATTCTTTAGGCAACTAGCCAGTGTGGAAAAGACATATTCAGAGGAAGTCATCTTAGTTAAAGAATGCTTTTGTCCTTCTTACCCTTTCATAATAACTCACAAAAGATGGTCAAGTCTTTCTAAATGGGTTAATGAAATATCAGACTTTACCCAGCTAAGGAAGAAGCTATTGATCCCACTGTGGGGAGGAAATCCTATATCACCGTGCCAGTTCCGATTAATCATTGGACACACTGTATGACATTGCTTTACATAATGGCAGTGATCACACCCTCTCTGAGAGAAGTTCTGAATAACGATTAGGGAATGATTACTCAAAGTCAGAAAACAAGCACAAAAAATATTAATGAAAATGCGTTAAGCAGTCACTTCAAAGAAATAATTTGTATCTATTTAATCTCACTATTTGTCTGGACAATAATGGGCGATCTGTTTCAGTGGTGACTGGAATAATGTGTAATATGTTCCAACAAATGCAACTAGTGGGTTTATTTCTTTCATTCTAAGAAAATTATCTTTTTTTTCACAGCGACAAACAGCTTTGATTAACCTGCCGGCTCTGCCAGGTCATCCAGTAAATCAGTGGCTTGCAGCATTCATGCTTAAAAATTTGTTGGATATTTTCTTTACTAAAGGAGAAAAATAAGTCATTTTCTGTTTCACCAAGTGTCCCCGAATGGTCTTGATTGACATGTCTTCAGACGTGAACAACTCGAGGTGCAGATCTGTCAGCAGTGATCCACGCTAAGCCCTGGCAGAATAAGCTGGGTATTGGAGCAACTAGTCCAGCTGGGGCGGATGTCTTCTCTGTGACATTGTAGACTATGACAGGCTCCTGTTCTCCCACAGACAGGAAGAATTTATGGAAATGGAAGAAGAGTGTTGAGACGGATGAGAGCTGATCATTGTCTGTCCCATGCAGCAATCAGGTTAAACCCTGCAGGGTTGAATTTAAAGTAAATGTGCCCAATAAATCTCCAGGTTTCCCTAGGTCGACTAATGAAAACTAATAGACAGACCGTGAGAGGGACCATCCATCCTGCTAGTTTTCCCTCCCAGTAACGGGTTACTCCCCAGCTGGTGCTGAGGTACACTATAAAGTGTTTACATGTAAGTTTCTCTTTGGAGAAATCACGTTAAAAGTAAACAAGCTCAAAACAAGGCTTCTTCAAATATGCATGCACCCAAGAGCTTTGCATAGATCACAATTTGAGTTAAATATGCAGTTACAGACTGACATATGGCAAGAAAGCCTGAGGAAATTATACTTTTTACTTTCAGTGTCCTATAGCGTTTTGAAATACAGTTTCTAACACTGATTTCAACCTGAAATCAGTTTCACCATTTAGAAGTACTCCATGTATTTCCACTTAATGTAAGCATGTATGTATGTTAAATGTTTATGTGTACTACTCTGTGCTCAATGATAACATCTTATTTCAGGGAGCAGGGACTGAAGCCCATCCTGTGCGGAACCACAGGGAAAGAGGTGGAGAGGGATGGGGATGGGGGGGACAGGGAGGCTGTTGGTGATCTCAGCCTGCAGATAGGCACCATGGAGACGTTCCCAAATAGAATGTGACTTTGATTTCTCACCTCATTTCACTCTCAGCTGTCAGATAGGTTTCTGCTCAGATGACATCTCCTTCACAACGATGCACAAAAATGTGGAACAGCTCCGAAATGAGGCAGCTGCTGCCCTACATGTCATGCAGGCTCCGTGACATCATCACCTCCTCTGCTCTCCTGTGACTCAACAACACTGGCAACTGCAAAACTTAAGTCGCAGCCATTCAAATGATGCACTGCACCTTTCTAATGCCTCTTCCCCCCACTGTTCCTCACCTTTGCATCTCTGTCTGCTTCCCTGTCTCCCTGTGAGCAGCCGTGACCCATTTATCTCTGATGTATCAGTGTCTTTGTTTTGCCTGTGCAGACATGTTAATGCACGGCTGTCTACTCCTCATTGTCTCACCCTGGAGCTCCATTAGCATTGCATTAACTTCTCCAAAAAATGAAGAAATGGTTCATACTGTATAACAATGTGTTGGAGAATGTGAGTATATGTTTATAAGTACATTACATTTTTAAGTACAACATCTCAATGGGGCATCCTTTTTATAATATGCTTGTAACTAACGGCTTTATTACATGGATAACAAGTACTTCACTAATACTTTATATTCCACTAATGAAGACATACTTTGCATAGTCAAGATGTATATTTCTGGTGCTTTTGTGTAGCCTGGGAAACTTACAAGTGTAGGTCTTTGCAGCTTTAATTAAAAATACTACAGGAACAGAAAATATGCAACAAAAATACAGCTTTGGATTGTATGCTAACTTTACAATACAATTACATTCCAGATCAGTCAAAATAACTCCACATGGGACGGAGCAACTCAAGACACCACGCCATCAACAGAATGTGCACGAACTTTCCATGGCAACTCCCATTGTGACGATTATTTTACATAAATGACTTGCATCACCAGTTTTCTAACACAACCCCCTGGTATCTCCAAAATAAAACAGTAAGAAATACCCAGCATGCAATTGGAAGTGTCTTGGTAGAATAACCATATATTACTTAATGCTGTCACTATGTGACCATAGTTTATAATGGCATAGTAAATCTCTAGCAGCACTTTTGCAAACCATTTAAATTATATACCATTAACAGAACAATGTTACATTCATAAATAAATTAAGAAGGAAATTAAGTGGTATTTTACCCTAAGTGGAAAATTATGTTAAATATATATATTCAATTTATCACCTAGCTATGGAATGATTATTTGTTCTTATACAAGGCAAATGCATACTAAATAAACCAAATGCAACAGAAGAAAAATGCTAAGTCAAATCACTGAGACCAAATCTCATACAATGTTTATGTTTTGGAGATATACAGTTTTCACAAGACAGTGAGAAAGTGCTTCATATGACATTAGTGGGGTGTTTTCATGATTGAGTTGTACTTTGTACATGTTAATAAGATGATGAAAAATGGTTGATGGTACATTTTAATTATTAAGCATTATTATATTATGTAATAACTGTTATTAAATGCAGTTAATTAATTATTAATTAATAATTCAGTTAACTGTGAAGTTACAGCCTACAAACATGCTATGAAGTGTCACTTATTCAGCACCTATGTCAATTCAGTTCAATCAGATCAAGTCCATTTTGTGCTCCAAAAACGTCTTTCCATGTAACATAAAGAACGGCTTTAACAAGGAGCGCAGGATGCTCACACACCTTTCCATGTGTTATAGGTGTATAATTCACATCAAAATGATGTTATGGTGTCTCAGATGGTATCAGCTGAAGGTGTCCCTGGTGGGAAATGATGAAAAACAACAGCAACAAATGGCTATTTCCTGCTAAGCCAAAACCTCCCATGCAGTCAGACTACATGCAATAAATATGACTTGTGCCTTGTTCTGAAACTTCCGCTCTTGACTGTGTTCTCATCCTAAATCCCTGGGGGAGTTAAACAGGATTGGGGAGTATAACCTAAATTCACCAGCAAGCTGACTGGTGCGGACGATACACTAGCTCAATCTGCAGCGGCCAGCCATAGATTTTTTTTTTAGCCATCAGGGACAGCTCTGCAACAGTATCTACTAGAGCCAGCTAGTGAGAACATATCTGTCTCATATCTGTGATTGGACCACTTGGCCTCTGTAAGAGACACCACCAAACTACCTCTGTCCTTGTGAGGGATTGTTAGAGAAATGGATACACTGAAACAATTTGCCTGTGGCTGCCAGACCAGGTCATTTTCAAACCTGTTAGCAGTCGCCCCCATGGTGTCATGAGGCTTACATACCACCTGCTTGTCTTGTATTCTGACCAGATCTGCTCCGCTAGGCGATGAATACTATCTCAATGAGACAGCTGGGTACTGGTAACCACTCTCCAATGTTTCATCAACAGGGATTCATGTGTTATTCATCTGCCTGGGCTGCTGGCTGGTGGCCCCGTAATGACTGTTGATCTCTGCAGTTGTATACTGGATTGAGATTTTCACCCTGGTAAATTCTGCTGTTCATTATTTCTCAGACATCCGTTAGCAATGCACAGAGCGGAGGTTTAAACCACATGAATAACCTAATCAAGTCGACATCCTCGGGAACTATAGCTGGCTTATAATCAAATTATAATCAAATTCTCATGGAGTTTAAAAAGCATTATAAAACTCTGTTCAATAATTCACAGAGCAAATATGATATTACCAGGCCTTGTTTATAAATTCGCCAGCCTGCCACCCATCAGTGCGCACTTTTTGCCCCAGAGCAGAGCTGTGGCTGGTCCTTCAGTTGCAGAAGTTGGAGAGGGCTGGCAGCCATGATATTAAAAAGGGAAAGCCACTTGCTGGTTCTGCAATATAAGTGTAAATATGGGCACCTTAGAACAGCTGGGTGATGAATAATGGAAGCAGGTTGCCCTTAGTATTCATGGGAGGGGGGAACATTCTGCCACTCAAAAACAGAGAGAGAGAGTTCACAATCTCACGCTGTACTTCTCTTTTCCTGGGTGCCTATTTGCACACACGGCTAGGAGACACCGGTCAGAAGTGAGACAGCAACAGTACTGCTCCCGGATGCTTCAAGTCTTTGCTTGAATTCACTTGTCTATTTTATACCTTTTTCTGTAAGAGATGTATCTAAAATGCTGCTGGGGAGGTATTTGTTGCTGTTTGTGACAATAAATAAATAGATGACGCACTGCCTTTCCTGGAGAGCGATAGAAATAGAAAGAGAGGTCAGGCGCTTCGGGGTGTGAGACAATGTGGATGGGTAATTTCACAATGACGCTGCCGATCATTTCTAAAGCAAAACAAAACATCCCCCATAGCAATCAAACATTAAAGGGACTCAAAAAGGAAAAATATGTTTTCTTCATGCTCTTGTTTCTTAAAGCCTTTTAAATTGTTCACATAGATTTTTTTCCCCGTTAACTGATTACTGTCTCGGTTCTGAATTACTGTTTGTGCTCTGCTGAGTGGGCTGCCTGAAGCCAGCGGGGTCAGCTGTCTCATTAGACAGTAGTTAGTGAGACTGGGCTGAAGTGTGAAGACAGGATAAGTATAAACAACTTCTGATAAGTTGCTGTTGACAGCGGTCATTCAGAGTTTATTGCTGAGTGCTTTAACTCAGGTTCTTTTAAGCCTGTGTGAACATCAGCAACACACAAAAAAATGTTAAACTGACCTGGTAAGAAAATCCAATATATTTTCAGCAAAAATCCACCTCTACTTATATATATTGAAAGTGTTAAATTTATGCTTAAATTTACTTCCCTTGAGCCTTCGTCGTTTATTTCTGCCTCTACAATGACTTCTAACTGAGAAAAGGCGTCAACTTCTTTATTCTCAACTGTGAAGAAGCCAGTTACGAGAGTGATGATGGAGGCAGGTAAATCAAAAGTCAAGCCACTCTGAAAATTGGTCCAGACACTGTATATAACACTCAAATAGTCATGAACTCCTAGTATTGCATTTTTTTAGTGTGTATCCATCTGTAACATCTAATATATGTATATATTAAACTATCGTTTTTGGAGTAATCTAAAAGCACAACATAAAATATTTATTTGTAAGATGTGCATGTTTGGCTGCTATTTTTTGCTATAGGGATTAATTATTATGGTTAGGCTAAATTGTATGAATTTAACATTTTATAGATGTGTATATCACTGTATATTGGCTGAACAGTGGAATTTCCAGTAAGCATGAGATGAGGGGAACATATCATCCTTACTTTTCAAAATTTCAGAGTTTCAGCTTGATTTACTCACAGAAATCTCTCTCAACAGTGTCCTCTAACTGTCCAGACACCAAAATCAAAACGAGAGAAGAGAGGAGCAGTAAATGCAGCATGTGAAAGCTTTGTGCACTTTTTCTGTCCTGGATTTGACCTCTGCAGTACAGGTCAACCACCTCAATGGTGGCGTTTCTTGGATAAATATCTGAATAACACTGTAGACATTGCAGGTCTGAAAAAAAGCATTGACACACCTTCTGCTTTTTCAGGTTTAACAAAAGCATGTATTTTTTTTATAGAATTTATATTTCTGATAAAATGTTGCCAATAGAGAATCTGTCAAAGATAAGCATGTGATGGATAATGCTCTTTGTGGTACACATGTAAACACAGAGTATCAAGTCTTTACCAAGCAATGTGATTAGAGGGTCACTTTAATGATGCATGACGTTTACACGTTACAGTTGTTTTGTTGGTACTATGAAACTGAAAATGGGAAACTTACACAATCATATCTTACAAAGACAATGTTCTTCACTACAGTCACCTGACAGACTTTCACATGAAAGCAATGACACGTTTTTAAACAGTTTATTTCTCAACTATTTATGCATGTGGAGATTCATGTAGGAGAAACCAACTGGAATACGATTCTGACATATCCCTATTTAAATATATGTCTTTTCTATATGAGTGCTTTTTATTTCGTAACTTTTATCATCGTTTTTATCATCATTTAGTCCTTTAGCATTGATCTGAAGCTTTGTATTACTAATGTAATAATAATAAAACATAATCTTTGTACAGTAGGTTTGCATAAGAGAACCTGTTTCCCATTCTCAAATTTAGTTTATCATAACAACAACCAATTTAATGACCGTCTTTAGTTTGCTAGATTGATATACAGTAAGTGCATACAAATGCTTAAAATAGCATTCACATCTTTTCTTCCTTTTTCTGTGTTTATTGTGTCTCAATCCTACACCTCTGCTCTGATATATTTATTATATTCATTTTAACTGAATGCCTGTGTGTATGTGTGTGTTTGTGTTACAATCCAATGAACTGGAAGGAAACAAACAAATGTTTTTCATTCCCCTTGGGGTGGAGAACCTGAACCAAAAATGATGTTAAAATAAGTTTGCAATCTGAGCACTGATTGATCTCTCAATAACTTTTGTCTCATCAAGTATTTATCAACAAACTGAGACATCATTTAAGTCCAATTATTTCTTAAATGTCACAGTGCTTAGCAGGTGCTTTGCTGCCACAGGTAAATAGATAGTTTCTGTCCTTCAGTTTATCCATAAAAAATAACATCTGTCTTTAATATAGTGCTATAAGGGTCAAAGGAAGTTCCATATATATTTGGCAATGGCTGCATTTGCTGGTTCTGTACAAAATGTGTTTGCTAATATGATTTGTAAGAAGAGCATAAGATGTAACATCCCATTGTGGCTGACACATTTGAACACAGAGTTAAGCGATTAACAGAGAAATCATGCATGAGCGAGCTTGCTTACCAATCTGCTCTGTGTATTAGCCAAAACATCCATATATTAAAGCTTGCTGAGCCTAATGAACATCCCGCTTTTATTGATGATCCCATTGTTGTGTGGGGGAATTTACATAATCACTACTTTGCTCAGATTAAATTTGCTTCCATTAAAACATACCTGTCTTCTTCTTCACGTTAGCTGAGATGGTAATATTGTCTCATACACGTTTGTATCTTCAGAACTGTTGAAAGCCAAATGTTTCCTTTAAATCATTTTTCTTTCAAGTAAATTGCACACGGTGAAGTAAAAAGTGTTTTTTTTTTTTTTTTTACCATGTTCTGCTCCTTGAGTCACATCATCATTATATCTCACAATATTTTCTGCTGAGACAGGGACTTGCGGAGAGTGTTTTTATGTCCTGGGGTGTGGAGAAGGCGGAGGGGGATGAGGAGGAAGGAAGCAGAGAGATAATAGTTTGAAGGCTGTGTCAGTGGTAGGCAGGCTTCAGAAAACAGGGCAGCATTCGGAGATAAAAAACAGGTATACCACCCTATCATGTCCTCAGAGCAACTGTGCTTTGATATGTTCTAAAAAATCCATTGATGTCTCCGACAGCACTTTTCCCCCACTTTTTTTTTCTTTCCTCTGTAATGACAGTATGTGCTGCTCTATGAAAGTTAAGTCAGGGTTGTTTTAGTTCATAATCTCTGAATAGTAGCAACTTCTCTAACTAAATTTGTAATAAATTGCAACTAAAATTGTATATCTCATATTTAATCAAGCTATTTGTTTTTATTTCAAAGCTCAACAAACAAACAAACAAACAAAAGAATAAAATTCAATTAAATCACTGCTATATATCATTTTAGTATATTACCACTGTGGCATTGACAGACACTAACAAACTGAAAGATTAGCTAAAAGCATAGGGTTGTGTTTTCTATATTGATGATGTCTGTATTTGCAGCATGTTTCTGTATTTGATTACATACTTGGTTGTATTATTTCGGTGGATTTGAATTGCTGTCAAATCAGTGAAGACATTTGATTAATTGTATTTTATTTAAGTCTATTTGCATTTTGTCCATTTGTGTTGAGCTCTAGGGGCCACTGTACCCCAGTTGGAAAAGAAATATGTTCAATATGGTGGATATGATTCATTTCAAACTGTAAACAAGATGGCACATTCATTAATTACTGTTTATTATTATAATTACTGAATATTACAACTGTGCAAAAAGATGAGAATGTCTGTGAAGTTTCAGGTCATTCAGGTCATGGTTATCACAAAAAATGTTTTTCAATGACAGCTAAACGTAAAGTCCAGTTGCCACTGAACAGCATTTTGTTTTTGGGAAAGAGATGAGAAATGATATGAAGAATGTAAAAGAATGATTATTATCCCTACTTAATATGTGTCAGTGGAAACCTCTGTACAGACCATATACATGAATTCATTCACCCCACAAGAGTCATGTACACACCTTTATAAAACCATACATTTTCTGGCTGTTCACAAAACACACATACACAGACAAACAGGATGCATTATAAATGGCTAGCACAGCTGAATGGAAACCCATTTGCCAATTCTTGATTAATTCATTTGTCCGTTTACTCAAACGCATGAGATATTCAATTAATTTCATAAAGTGGAACAATACTGGACCTAATCAAAATAAATGAATCCACAAAACCACATCATTGCTGTTTATTACAAAAACACATTTCTCCAATTTGGTATGATGCTTTCCAGTATCCGTGGGCTGACCTGTTATTCCCAGTTAATTAAAAGACATACCCAGCTTTTCTCAACTTAGCCCTTCAATTGCCTCAGACATATCACAGCCAAAGCTGCTCTTACATCAATTTAAATCGGCATGACGCAAGTCCAGCTGCTCTTCTGCCTCACCTAGATGCCACTGAGTGGAAAGTCATGATGACTAAGTTAGGATCACATTCATTTATTTACATAGGCCATTATTAAAATGAACTTTATGAGTATGCTTTTGCCGAAAACAAACAAACAAAACAAATGGAGCAACTGCAAGCATATGAGATGGTATTTTAAAAGTGCTGGTACTCCCACTACACTATAAAAGCAAAGCAGCAAATTATCAAAACTTGAAGTGCACATTTGTGTGATGTCACATAATAGTAACAGTGCATCTCTCTAGAAGCTGTTGGTATGGTAACTTAAGTAAGTAAAGTGCAGTAAGTTGAACACTCCAATCATAAAGGGATCCATTCGGCTTTAACATAGCCCATATGGGCTTTACTATCTTCATTATTATAACATTCATCATACATGTTGGTCTACATCATCAGTGAGTCGATTAATATTCAAGACATTATTATTATTGATGGTGTCGCTCGCTGCTTTGGTGTTAAAGCCAAACAGCTTCTCCTGCTCCACAGTTACAGACTTGAGATCGACTTGTTTTGCCTTTGTCTTTCCTGTGCTATAGACCCGCTGAGACCTGCTCTGCTGTACCATCAGTAACCTATACAACACCACATGTCAACTCACAAGTGACTGCCACAAATATCACACAACCCGGATGAGACGCTTTATCACGTTTCATTGCTTTTCAAACGTATTCTAAGACAAGGACAATGTGATTTATTATTTATACACCCAAAGCTACCTTATCCTCTGCCAATGGGCAGACTAAAAATAAACAATTTATTTAGGACTTCTAAGCACAGATAATGGATGCTTTGTGCTTTATTCAGTCTGACAGTGTCATCTTAGACATAATATGCTTTGAAGTACAGTGCATAGATATTACTTAACAATAAACTAAACAAAATCTCCTACATTAACATTGATTGGAGGGTGTTGATCTATTCCATTTCTTGCTTGAGGGAAGTGCATAATTTTGCATAAAACTTTAATTTTGCTGCGGTTTGATACAGAAATGCAAAGTCAAGAAAGAGTTTAGCCACATTATTTCAGATGCAGCCTTGAACTGTGTGTGTTTTCTGTGCCTTAATTTACTGCAATTACAGGTCTCGGAAGGCAATGGGAGCCTGAGTTTACAGGACAAGGTTACCTTGCTAGGCTGCTTATCATTGAGAAAGTGGCCCGCTAGGACAAAGCAATTCAGAATTTTATTATCATTCAAATTAGAACATATAGAGGGCCTTCTATCCGATTGGTGAAATAATGGGAGTCATTTATCTAGGTCTCACCGACCTTTCATTTCCCATTCATGTCTTATTAGTGCAGCATACATCATCATTCTACCATAATTAAAAAGAGAAAATCAAATTGATTGTGGGACAAAATGGTGCATTCAGGTAGAGATTGAATATGCTCTGTGTTCTTTGTAGCCTTGTTTATGTGGTTGGGCTTCAACCAGCCTTTTTTTTGTTGATTTCCTTTTATCATGTGGTTTCTTGGTCACACAGAAGCCCAGGAGGGACACTAACCAGATGTCAAAGGTGTTTATCAGCTCTGGGCTAGCCAAGGCCATAATCAGAACAAAGGCATATTAGAGCTCTGATGATTAATGCACCATGAGACTGAAGGAAAGATTTCTCACGCATATTAGTCCTGATAATGGATTTATGAAAAACAAAGTGAAAGTAGCATGAGCTGATGACTGAGATAAGACAGGATTTATAATGTAAAAGAGGATATTTCTGCAGTTCTTGCTTTCAAGGCCATGCAATGCTGTGAGAAAAACATGTTATTAAACAGCACAGGATAGACAGTAGTCTAAATTGAAGGTGATGGTACAGTGGAGCCTGGGATGTCGCAGAGTGTGTTTCAGTGGAGACATGAGGCAACAGTGTTATTACTCATCAAAACACAAACAAATCGAATATGGAAGGATGTTGTTATGGCTACAATCGTGTTTACAGACGTTCACAACACATTCAACAGATGCAGATCAGAACTGAAAGGAAAGTAGTTAACTACTCATCAGACTGCAGTTCAATGAGCATAACCCAATACTGTGTCTCCTTTATTCTTCATCTGAAGCTTGCAATTCACCAGAGATCCACATTGGAGAAGATAAATGGGGTGAGAGTTACCCTCAAAGTGGCCCTAATGAGAAATCTGTGGGAGATGCTCATATTTTATCTGCAAAATAGAACAAAACAATTCTCCCCAAAGCCCTCTTAAATGCTAATTGAATAGTAATGCAATGCCTCAGGCATCTTGTTGTCAGCTCATTTGGGCAGTGATTTGTCTCAATCCGTCATAGAATTCTCACTTTTGGCACGCTCTCAATGAACTGCTCAATGTGCCATTGAAATTCAATTTCATAAATCCCTGTGCTGCTCACCAGCCTCTTTGCCAGGCCCTTCTCTTCACTTTAAGTCTTCCCAATTCCTCTTTTGCGGGGGGGATTTGTTACTTGAAAACACAAACTTTGTGAAATCGTCTTCTTTTATGTTTGATGGATTTCTCTGCTTTTGAAGGACCAACATGGACAGGGGTCCAGAAGCTCTGTGATTCAGGTAACCTCACAGTTAAAACATATTTAAATGCCATTCTTTGTCTTGAGAAAATGGATTCCCCGTGAAACATAACAAAGTCTTATCTCACTGCTGGACTAATAAAAATGATGGATAACATGGAAGCCTGGGATGATTGGAGACAATTGGATTTCACCCACATTATGTAATTTAAACACTGCTTGGAGAACAAGCTGGAGTCTCAGGTTCCTCCTTGACTGCTCTCCACCTGTCAGGATTATGAAGAGGCCACAACAAAACCCTGCTGTCACACAGACAGAAGCTGAACCACTGCTTTAACACTGTAGGTGCTGTATTGCTTGATGAGTGTACCAGTTCTTGAAGAAAGAGATTCTGAAAATAGCAATAAAGGTAAATTATATACTACTTTTTTATTTTTATGTAGTAATTATTAAATTATTAAAGACGCAGTGATTTACAGACATTAACAATAAATCAAATTACTTTTTTATATGTTTACATGGCCAAGAACCTTTAGAAAGTAATCATCAAACTCTGCAGCTTCCATCAGTTTTACAGTTTTTCAGCTTATTCAGTGTCAAATGTTAGTGGTCCAACACCTACTGTCCAACAATGACAAACACCTTTTATCAGCTAAAGAGACAGAGACCAAAACAGAGAGAGCAAATAGATAGATAGATAGATGGGCCTCCTGAAGTCTACCACCAGCTCTTTGGTTTTGCTGGTGTTCAGGTGCAGGTGGTTTGTGTCGCACCATTTGACGAAGTCCACGATGAGGTTCCTGTACTCCTCCTCCTGTCCGCTCCTGATGCAGCCCACGATGGCTGTGTCATCAGCGAACATTTGCACATGGCAGGACTCTGAGTTGTATTGGAAGTCCGACGTGTACAGGGTGAACGGGACTGGAGAGAGCACAGTCCCCTGTGGCGCTCCTGTGCTGCTGACCACAATGTCAGACTTACAGTTCCCTAGTCGCACATACTGAGGTCTGACAGTCAGGTAGTCCACGATCCACACCACCTACTCCAATCCCCTTCAGCTTGTCCCTGAGGAGCAGAGGTTGGATGGTGCTGAAGGCGCTAGAGAAGTCTAGAAACGTAATTCTCACAGCACCACTGCCTCTGTCCAAGAGGGAGAGAGGTTGGTGCAGCATATAGGTGATGGCGTCCTCCACTCCCACCTTCTCCTGATATGTGAACTGCAGAGGGTCTAGGGCGTGGCGGACCTGTGGCCTCAGGTGGTGAAGCAGCAGCCGCTCTGGGCGACTGGCCTGTAGTCATTCAGCTCACCCGGACTTGATACCTTGGTGACTGGGGTGATGCAAGATGTCTTCCATCGCTTAGGGACTCTGCCCTGCTCCAAGCTCAGGTTGAAGATGCGCTGTAAAGGATTCCCCAGCTCTAATGCACAGGCCTTCAGTCGTGGGAATACTCCATCTGGACCCACTGCTTTGCTGGGACGAAGCCTCCTCGGCTCTCTCCTCAATGTTCTTACTATGCGACAACCTCCACAATGTGCTCACTATAAATATTTAACTTACCACACTGGACACTGAATTCTAATGTTTCTCTCCGTCTCTTTGATGTAAATACACTTGCTAACGCATTCATTATTAACATGTATGTGACAAAAATCAATTAGATTCAACTTTATTTATATAGCATCAAATCACAACATAGGTAATTTCAAGGCACTTTTCAGTGTAAGGTGTAAGACCTTACACGTTATGTAAATATATACAGAATATTGTAAAAAACCCAACAATCCCACTTGAGAAAGCACTAGGCCACCTTCTCCCACTGCGCATGCGGCCACAGCCAGTCCACTACACTATTTTTCAAGTCAGCAGCGTAGAAGAACCACAGACTCCAGTCGAAACTAATGAGAAATATCATCTGGTTGGTAAAAAGACACTGGTTGGTAACTCAAACAGTTTGAGGTGGTTCGGATTTCAAACAGAAAAAATGTACTTTGTAGAGTATGTCACAAAGAGCTCACATCCAAATGTGAAAGCATGTCAAAACTTTATTTCCGTTTACAACAGCGCCTCAAACTCTGGTCTGAAGAGTGAGTTAAACTTCAGTCTGTGTCAGACACAAGCCTGCAGTGTTTACCTGTGGGGTGTCTTAGAAAAAGAGAAGTGATAACTAGATAACAAACGTAGTAAGATATCGCTAAGACACCGTCCCCACACGGTAAAGATGGTTTTAAAAAGCTGCTAAAAACACTTGATCGGTACCAGTTGTCCACTCCCCAGTAGTTGGCAGGACAGGTGCTGTCAGAAATGTTCATGAATGTCTGAAGGTTCTTAGTGGTTTTGCAGTGGTCTCTTAATTTTTTCCAGAGCTATATGGTCAGGTCAGACGTGTGAGTCTTACATGAAAGGAGAACATTATATAGAAGACGTAAAAGCAGTTTCTCTCTAAATGAGCTATTTCCCTCAGTATCAGGGAATTTGTTGTTGTCAAATTTGTTGCTTCTTTCCTGTCCTGCTGTACCCAGGAGACCAAAACAAAGTTTGTGTTGCCCTGAATGACTGTAGCAAGAATCTGACCACTGATTGATCTTATTTTTAGAAAAAATCTGATGATACTCTGGTAAAAGTTAATGTATGTTCACATTGTAAGTTGACTTCAACCCAGTTTAAGTAGAGTCTGAGTGTTTGACTTAGACTCAAGGAGTTGCCAGCTCAGAACATGTTATCGTGACCTTCTTATTAAAGTAGATAGACTGATTCTAATAAATGAATAATTTACTAATCAATAATAAATATTATAATCAATACTGGCACATTCAATGAGTGTTTTGCATAAGAAACAAAAGTAATATTTGTTATCTAACTGCATCTTTTACTTACTGGTAAAATATGTACCATCTCTGTCAAGCACAGCATGTCAGCTTTCATTTGCAAGCTTACTCGCACCCCCACCCCCCCCCCGACCCCCCGTCCCTTTTAAATTCATTTGCCACCTCTGAAGTTCAGCTTCAGTCCAGCAGTCCCTCTCAGTGTGGGGTGACAGAGTAGGTTAATTGCTGAATTTTGATTGTCATGCTGTAACAGATGAATGTGGAGCAGAAAGTATGGTGTTAACAGATAGATAGCAGATTGCCATCTCGCAGCAGCCTGGTGTCGCATAATGGTGTCAGAGTGAAGAAATTTTAATCACAGAGGTATGTAATAACATAAATCTACATATCATGGATGAGTAAAAATAATAGATGAACTCCTTCTAGCTGAACAAATACTCTGCATGTACTGTATATGTCAATGAACTGCATCATCCTCATCTCATGATGTTAAATTTAAACCAGCTCACATCCCTCAGCTAGTGGGATTTAAAGCTCCCACTCTAACATATGACTCAGAGATTTAAAAAAATACTGTCTTACTGTATGTTGCAAAACATCAAAGACTTTGACCTTTAGGACTTTTGATGCCCAGAAAAAATATTGAAGACATACACATTTTATATGGCGCTATAGCTCCTTCTGAAAGAATATGAACTATTTTTGTTACAGCTTAGAAGAAGTTCAACTTTTATTCCTTACTGTAGATCTGATTGTCACGACACTTAACTGTGTTCAAGACTCTCAGCTTTTCAAGGCTTGCATCCAATAGGCCAACAAACCGTCCACGATGAGCACCTATTTTTATTGTTTCCTTTGTTTTTTTGTGATACATTCTTACTTGCTGAAGTAGGAAAAATGAAAAAATGGCTCTATATGCTGATGCAGATCAGTAGAGATAATAGTATTTGTTGTAAATAAAATTCAGATCATTTGACATTGTAAAATGGATCTTCTTTGCCGGGTACCTGTCAGTCGCTACAAGACACAATCATCTGCATTTGTCTGGATTTGTCGCTGGTTGACAGCACTAAGGAAGGAATATTATACCACATCATGGCAGGATTAGACATTAGTTTTCGTTGTTGCTGATGCCTAAGCCCTGTCTAAGCCCTTGTTATGGTTAATGGTGTGAGTTATTGCCTGCCCTGAGCATTGTAACTCATGGGACGTAGAGCATAGAACATTTATAGACCCTTCGGTCGCTATAGAGGCCGAGGTTGGCTGCTGCAGTAAGCAGGGGATGAAAGAATAGCAGTATTCATTACTGTGGTGCTGATGTGTGATACCTGAATTTTAAAATCCTCACCTCAGGAGAAGATGATTTAAATAATTTAAGTTACTACATTATTTTTGCAAACAGCCTTAGCTTTTCAAGCATGCAGTGTTTATCGACTGTAGTCTAGGAGGATCCACTGAAGAGAAGTGGACGGGGCATATTAGGGGTCAACCCATTATTCCTACTAATGCGCTGTGAGATTGGTAGCTAATTGATATTGCATGCTAATTGATATTAGCACTGGGCATATTACCAGGCTTAGGCTTTACATACTGTCCACACAGTTACAATTAAGAGAAGCTGTGGACTAAAACTCATTTAGTTCAATCTTCACTTCTCTCCATGGCTATGTCTTGGTGATTTACATTTGATATTCCGAAGCTCCAGAGCAGATCATTTCATCACAAAATCTTTATTTGCAGAGAGAGGAGGAGATGCTGTTCGTCTCATAGCACTGAGGTCCTGAGCAGGGGGAAGAGCACAACTGCAATCAACAGGGCAGAGGCAAGACGACAACAGATTCCTCTAAAGAGAACTGTGAGCGTAATTATTCCAAATTATAATCACATTAACTTCTAGGGGAAAATAATTCAAGCAAAAATCAGCATTGCTCAGTTGCTTTGAATTTGAATGAATGTCCAGTTAGTAAAGGGTGAATAAAAAATACATTTGTCAGCTACAGCAGAAGTGATTAGAGAGCAGAGGTGGCTATTTAAAGCTGACAACTACTCTACAAATTTTCATACCAGAAGCCGACGTCTGTGACGACCTTTCTGCAGTATGAGACAGGATTATTTCTGTGTCTCTAAGTGTTACGGGACACAGAGCATAGAACATTTAAAAATCCTTCATCATACTGCACACTCATAGATAATAGTCTTTTTTCACTGAAGTCATTTTGATATGTTGCAGTAAGAAAAACGCAAGTATAAATAATAAAATTCATGATGGCTGAATTCCATTTAGCTGCCTCTGTTTCAGGTGCCTGTGTTGTTTATGCTGCCTCACTGTCACACTTCATAACCATCTGCAATAACACCTTGGCTTTTTCTAATATTACAAATAGTGGGAATGTCAAAATGTCTGCTTTAAAAAAAAAACACAGCAGCTTCATAACTCCTGTGAGTTTAACTTATAAGCTGAAAGAACATCTTAATTATGCTCGCTGGCATATTTCCCAGCATGCAGTGCATTTGAATTAAGTCTTAAGAATCTCTTCTTATCATCTAGACAAAGTCGTAGGATAAAGACTTATTCAGGTTTGTGAAGTAAATCATAGACCGATTTTTTGATGAAAATGACATTTATTATAATTTATGAGAAAAAATTTATACACTACGGCATTACTGCATTAACTGCAATCTCCTTTACTGGTTCATTTTAAGATGTGATTTTGGTCATACAGTATATGTCAACGAAGAGTAAAAGGGGTATAATTTTATATATGTTAGCTTCAACCACTTTCACAGTTGGCAACGCAGAGTCTTTGTGTTACTAACATGGTAATTTGTTAGCAGTTTCCGGAGGAACTGTGGAGCAATCCTTTTGTGTTTAGAGTGAATTAGTTTGTTTACGGAAGAAACCCTGCAGCGGTTTTTACCTTAGTTTGCCTCATTTCGGAACACAAGAACAATCTGAAAGCAACTGTACTCAGCTGTGGAGCAGGACAATTGGACCTTGCTGGGAGTAGATTTGTTGTGAGCATTGTTCACTTTCACATTCAAGCTATTCAACCAAAGTGGAAGCTCTTGTATTGTGTGTTTTTTTGCACAGCGGTTGTGTTATGTTTTGTTCTGCTTTTGCACATGGCAGCTTGATGAAAGCAAGTAAATCAATGTATTTACAATCTTACTGTCAAGCAATGCTGTACATTGTACTAAAGGTATTAAGAGTTTTAGAGATGAAATATGGCAGACAACTTGAAGATTATGGGCTATCTGCTTATTGCCTCACTGAAACTGTCATTATGAGCATTTTTACATTCCAACTTTAACATGTAACTCAAAGCATTACTATTATTACAGTCTTACTGAGTTCTCTGACTTTGTATGAATGCTGGCATTGTGCCTGCAAAAATGCTATTTTCTTGCAGGCTTGCCCTGTATGTTTAAGGGGTGTGTTCAATAATGACATGGAAGATCATGACTGTTTGTGTTTTATCAGCTTAGAAATATTGTGTTTGTTAATTCATGAATTTGATGAAGATTAAATCACATTTCAGGAGATTGCACACATTACTACCATTACTTTTCCTTCCTCCTGTAGATATATAGGTAGATAGATGGAATCATATGCTGCCAAATTATTAATTTTGATTGCATGTTAGTGATGGAATATGTTGTTCTGAACATAACTAACAGTCCACAGGCCCCAGAGCCTAGCTGTTTGCCAAGAGTTTTATGAGATGAGATGCTGTATATGACATGCCGCTACCTCAGTTTCCATGGATACCGCACCTGATTAGACGTGAAGTCATGCACGTGCCCTCTGGATTGTGACAGCAAGACGAGCCGGATGACATCTCGCCAAGAACCTGTGCTACAAAACAGCAAGAGCTAAACTAACACAACAGTTCTGTTTACAAGTTTGTAAACATGTGATCACCTTTCATCCTGTTTATTCTATTAACCACCCAGTGATGCATGCAAATGTTAACTTTTCTTTCTCTCCTGTTGATCTTCAAGTTTGGCTTATGTTCATTTTCCCCTTTTGTCTTTATTCTCTATTTAAATGCTTTATTCGCTTTTCACATTGACTGGTCCCATTCTCTATTCCCTCTGCTCAGCATGCATGAAGCGGGCAGCACAGGGAGCCCAGGGATCCATAATCCCCCTACAGGAGAGAAGTGGATGGTTTTAATGATTTAAATCTTGTCAATGAGCACCTTCTCTGATTTGAAATGAGAAATTATAAGGCCTGTTGGAATTAACCCAAAACAGGGTTACACTCACTACATCAGCATTCTCCTCAATCAATGGTCATTGACTGCAGCAAGTAGGTGCTTAATCATTTTTAATTAGAGATAATCAGACATCTTGTCCATTCCAGTTACAACAGGGCAAAACTGAGGTCTGCTAGGATCAAAGTTCTCAATTTGACATTCTGACTCAATTTGTTTTTATTTGACAGCATTGTTAATTCAAGATGTTTCCCTATACAGAGCAGATAAGTCACTATTAACAAATCGTGCATGATTAACACATGAGAATTAAGAAATGGGATGTGTTCACACCAGCCATGTTGTTGTCTGTGTTTGTGAATGTATTCATTGTGCGACAAAAACAGTGGAGAAAGTGAAAGAAACGGATCAAAATAGCAGTGTTGGAGAATACTCAGTTGAGTCCATGCTGGGTGTGGCAGTGCAGTGTCTTTCTCACTGGTGGTATCTCTTAGTAATGAGGCCCTGTGAAGCCGTGGCTCTCACCCCTCACTGGGCCCTCATACATCATTAATGTTCCCACATCATAGTCCTGATAATTACCGGGGACGTGAATGTCACCCTCAGTCGCGCCTCCTCAACAGAGGGTGACAGCACAAGGTCTGTGGTCTGCCAGACGTGTCATGAGTGCACCCATTTTGCATGCGCACACACTGAGGGCCTCTCCATACACTCACAAATATATCCACTTTGCTCAAAGTGAACCATATGTGTCCTCTTATTATACTGACAACACATGAGATGCATGACTCCTCTGGCTTTGTTCCAGCACACTGCTCAACTTTTCTTCACAGACAATGGGAAGTATCAATAGAAAATAAAACGAATTTCTTAAAAGGCCCTGTTTGCCCAAATGAAAAAAATATAAAACTAAATAAAATATCACTCATGTGTGATTTCTGCCCTCATGCTGATATATGGAGAGTTTAATAGCCACCTCCACCTCCAACCTACTGTAAATGACCATATACTGTAGGTCCCCACTGTCTCATATGACTCATATGAGTGTCTCTTGAAATAGCATCATAATGGCAAATGCCATACCAGACCTTTGTTGTCATGGAAACAATCCTAAATACCCTGTTGGAATAGTGAAGTCATGATGATTTGGTTATGTTGAGGTGAAAATTTGGTTAGGTTTACTGAAAAGATCAAGATTTGGGTGACAGTAAATACAAACTTAATGTGACAGGACATTTGGCAACATGGTAAACACATGGTCAAACCTGTGGAACAATCTTTGTAAAAAAAATACATTTCACACTGGAATCAAACACTGGTCTCCTGTGGAAAAGGCTTTTGTGTACTATTAATCCACTCTAACCACCTACAAATGCACTTTCTCGCCTTATGTAGTTCATCACCCAATTTTCTCCTTAGGTCACACCATCATTGCTATGGCTGCTAGAGGTTGTACTGTATGTTACTGTCACTCATAATAACCTGGCGCAAACAACATATGGACTTGTATTTTACAAGAGGACAATCTCTTGAATTGTACTGCTCTTAGCCCACTATAACTGTGAATAATGTAGCGTTCCATTTATGTAACAAGGCAAAAAATAAGGGTGCCAAGGGTGGGGTGGTGTGTAGTCTATCCTTCATACAGGAGACTGGAGTTTTTCATTTTAAATGATCATACCTTGCTTGAACTTGCTTGACTGTTATTGCTGTCTAACCTTAATCATACAGTGCATTGGATTTACTCAAAATGTAAATAAACCCACTCACAATTTTAATCACACCCTCGATCTTGTTCTGACTTATGGAGTAGAAATTGATCATTTAATTGTATTTCCTCAAAAACCTTTGCTGTCTGATAATTTTTTAATAACATTTGAATTTACTATAATGGAGACTACATCACATAAGGAAAAAATCCACTACATTAGATGTTTGTCAGAAAATACTGTCACCAAATTTAAGGAAATTATCCCATTATCTTTTAATCCAGTGACATGTACCTGCACCGAGGAGAGCAGTGATCCTAACTTTACTCCTGTACAGGTAGATTATATTATTGATAATGCTGCAGCTTCATTGCGCACTATACTTGATACTCTTGCCCCACTGAAAGAGAAGGTAGTTATTCAGAAGAGGCTAACTCCTTGGTACAGTTCACAAATCCACAGTTTAAAGCAGACATCGCGAAAGCTTGAAAGGAGGTGGCACTCCAAAAATCAGCTGAGCCTGGAAAGACAGTTTAAAAACATGTAAAAAAGCTCTCTGTAAAGAGCTGTTTTATTGCACAGACTGGAACATGTCACTGGGATTAAAGGAACAACACTAAGCTGGTTTAAATCTTATCTATCAGATAGATCCCAATTTGTTCATATTAATGATGAAGCTTCCGTGCACACACAAGTTAGATACGGAGTTCCACAGGGTTCTGTGCTTAGACCGATTCTCTTTTCATTATACATGACTCTTTAAGGCAATATTATAAGGAAATACTCTATTAATTTCCATTGCTACGCAGATAACACCCAACTATATCTAACTATGAAACCAGATGAAACCAATCATTTAGGTAAACTTGAACGAAAAAGACATAAAGGCCTGGGTGTCCTGTAATTTTCTACTCAAAACTGAGGTTATTATATTTGGGCCCAAAAATGTCAGAGACATGTTATCTAGTCAGATTGTCACCCTAGATGACTTTGCATTGGCCTCAAGTACTACTATGAGGAATCTTGGAGTCATCTTTGACCAAGATATATTATTTACCTCCTACATAAAAGAAATATCTAGAACTTCCTTGAGGAATATTGCTAAGATTATGAGCATCCTGTCTCAAAGTGATGCTGAGAACCTAGTCCATACATTTGTTACTTCTAGATTGGATTACTATAATTCATTACTGATAGGATGTCCCAATAATGCATTAAAAAGCCTCCAGTTAATCCACTCTTATGTCATCATCGCATGTTTTTTAACTGTGTTTCTTCTCCTCTCTCCCCTAGTTGTGCTTCGTCCTCTCTCTCCCTCTCTCGCTCTATTTTTTTCCTTTAGGTATCCTCGGCCTTGGAACTGCAGTTATTGTTCCTACCAACCTTCCCAGTGCCTCGTCTGCTGCTCCTTGTTGTTGTTTTGATATCTGTTATCTGCTGCTCTTTTCTCTCTCCTCTGTCCACTCGCCCCAACCGGTCGAGGCAGATGGCCGCCCACCCTGAGCCTGGTTCTGCTGG
>JAUBNQ010000002.1:8331374-8351803 GCA_032353495.1 Ctenopoma kingsleyae | reverse complement strand
CTGTTTTTGCAGTATCATGTTATGTCACAATATTGAACAATTAAATTGTCAAATGGACCAACCAGCTAACATGGCATCGCCTCGGCCTTGAGGCAGAAGTGTCATATTGTCATATTAGTAAAAGCAAGGCAGTGAAAGTCTACTCCAGCACTAATACAGTGCACTGTGACGATATATTATGATACAGAACTCAAATGAAGTGCAGTGGCTTCATTCTAGTTTTATTTCTCACTACTGAAATTTGGTACACTGAGAAAACAATGTTTCTATTGACAGCAACGATATGTGTATTTTTTTAATCATTAAAAATAGCTATCTTCTGGCAAAGGATTATTACTGCCATTAGGTGGGTCAAAGAAGCAAATAGTTTTGCTTTCGTTTTAAAGGAAATGAAACTTTTCAAGCAAAGGTCTTTTCATCATATTATACACAGTATTTAGAAATGTGATGAAGGTAGGTGCATTTTTAATTTATCACACAGTACACTACATGGATCATTGTGGATAAAATGCAGATTGTATATTAGATTTGAAATTACACACCACAGTTGGAGTTTGTGTCTTAGCAATACGCTTTTCCCATTTTCTTGATATTGATTTCACAGTGATTTCTATCATAAGGGCAATAATATGTTTTTTTTTCCATTAGCATTATTTCTTGAAGAAGTCCATTGTCCATTTGAATGCATATGCTCCCTGCTGTTGTCACTATGCTGCAGATATTTCATGTAAAAGCAATTTCTATTTCAGGCATCCTAGGAGTCAAGCTAATTTAACCAGCTGGAGAGAAAGAACCAGCATGAAGAAAGGACATAAGGTTAAGCAGATATAATGTGTTTGCAATACCAAGCTGTCATCAATTGTATCTGCTGCTATATTTTGTTTGCTTTAAGTTTTCTAATGGGCTTTTTCATTCCCAGGCAAATTTTGAGCTTGCCTGTGCTGCGCTGGCCACTGTTCGATGTAAGGCTAAGATCACCGTAGCCAAGGGCATGTCCGCCCGCCTGTGACTCCACTGTCAGCACTAATGCATTCAGGGCAGAGCTACATGCTTTTTCAGGTGTGTCACAGGCTGCAGCATCAGCAGATTAGAATCAAATCCAATCTGGTATTAAAAGACGATCTTGACATTTGACTCCATCAAAAGAAAACAGAGAAAGTTACTGTATTTAATGTGATTGTCGACAAGTCCTTGATGATCTCCCTGCCTCTGGTCACCTTTTAAAACTTAATATGGATTATACACTAAATTTCACCTTTTTGAATAGAGTCATTAACAATCCTTTGATCTGTGGCACAGTACAGTGAGCATGCTTTGTGTGCCATGTTGATGCATGGATGGATTTCCACTGTTGGCTGGATATGAATGAAACAAAATAACACATACTAACATGTCAATTACATGTTGAACAATATAAATGCTTCAGTCAATGTCGTATATCTTCAAAGAAGGCGTCACTCCAGATTTGGTAACCTGTCTTTATCTATTATTCCTGCTGCCACACCGACCTCTCACTTAAAAAGCACTCTGAGGCCTTTCAGTCATGCAGGTGTTTGTGGAACTGGCCTTAAATCTCAGTCACTGCTCAGCGAGGAAGTGTTAAGCATTCATCTACACTTTCACTCATGTATTCATTCAGATGCACAGTGTCACCTTAAAGGGAGAAACTGAATTCAGAAGAAAATCAATATGATAAACTGCTACTTGTTTTGTCCCTAAATTGTTTCAGTTTGGAAATCGATACAGGAGCCAGAGCTATTCATCACTGTTCGAGAGAAGTGGGGGCCCTGCGGGAAAATATTAGGGCCTCCATGTGGAGCAGGAGAAAAAAGGAAAATGTAATGGGTGTTAGTGTGAGATGGGTGAAAAGGGATGTAACCTAATGAAGAGAAGTAAAGAATTAAGACAGAGGAGTAAAGCGAAAAACTACAGGGCACCGAGACAGAGACAAGGAAGAAGACAGAGTGGGAAGAGGAGAATTATAAAATGCGTACATCCATCCATCTCATCTCTTTTTCTCTAAAGGATGGATGATGTTGAGTGGTTTATCAGGCACTGACAGAGATAGTAAAAACTAACCTTCCCAGTGTGGGGCCTGCTCAAATTAATACAGTGCAGCAGGCAACGTCTGAGTCAGGTCATTAGGGATGCTTACAGTGTCATTAAGACAATGGGCCGATTACAGCAGTAACATGTGACAACCTGCCAATGTGGACTCATGTTCCTCACTTGACCTTAAGTGAGCATCAGCATGGCTCCGTAAATCCGCATGAAAAGTAAAAAAAAAAAAAAAGACAACACTAATACGTCATTATCATGACAATGCCTAACTTTACATTTAAGGTTCTGTCTAACATTGTTTTCTGAAAGAACTAATCTCTCAAATATAAAAGCAAATGCTACTCATAACCCAAGAGAGTGTATCCGTATTTGCTGTGTAAAAATCTGCTATAGGTGAAACGTTCAGGCATGATGGACAGAGAAAAGCCATTGACAGTGTGACTCAAAATCAATTCACTCAGCCTGTGCTGTGCTCTGCAACCATCTATTGCACTCAGCCACACCCCACACAGTCATAATTAGTCATTATCAAATCAGAATAAATAACAATTCTGCAAAGCTAATTAAGCAGAAATTGTTGAAATGCCATGGCTACTTGGAAGGGCAAACCTCTCTTGAAAACTTTTTGATGCAAATATCTCAGCGCTGCTGCAAGGTTGCTCAATAAGTCTGTTTTCAAGGGAGGCTTCAGCAGCATCTCTCTAGAATAAGATACATTTTGTAAAATATTTCTACTAAAAAAATATTTGAAAAAAGTCACAAACTCTAGCTTTAATACTAACATTAAATATTAGCTACAGTATGTGTTGCTAAAGACTAGTTTATTTTACGATTTTGTGTTTGTGAAACACCAAAACCTTGTCACTAACAACACACAATTGAATCCTGAGAACATTTTTATTCTTTTAAGCTTTACACTTGATTATTTTACTAGACTTTGTAAAGGACACTATTACAGATACCAAGTAAAGTGATGGACATTTTGATTTTATGTTGTTTCAACGTGGTGAAATTTAGATTTGTTCCCTTGAAAAGAATAATTGCTTAATAGTTAATGTTGCTGTATGTTTCTGACACTAATGTTATGAAACTTCTATTATTACTAAGTTTAGAGACATCTATCATGACTGGAGATTAAACTGTGGCACCTGAAAATGTGGAGGGAATGAATCAGTATCACTTTTGCTGACTGGAATGCAGAAATTTTGAAGCTCAATATCTCAGAACTCAGATAGAAGCTCATGCAGTCAGGAACAGTACACCTTTGTCTTTTATTGTCACTATTGTAATGTTAGTTTTTATGGCTTATTGCTGTTCTCCAGAGATGTGGAGTATAATTTAAGATGACAGAATCCACTTAAAATGTTGTTGGTGTGTTTTGTTTAATAAATTACATTGTAAATCAAATAACAAATAGGCATTTAAAACCTATGAAAATGCATTTGGCTCCATCTAAAGCATTCAAATTGCACATTACATTTGAATCTATTATAGTCTGTGGATGCTGCAAAATTACATCTCAGTGCCTCACTAATTGTCTTTGCAGTAGCTAAGTTAAATCTCAGATGGTTAAAAAAATGAAGTTAATTTAGGGAAATTGTGATTTGAATTTAAATAAACTCTTAATAAATGGCTACAAGTGTTGTGCTTTGAAAGAAATATATGACCTTTTGTTTTGGTGTTAATTAGAGGAAGTTTTGACAACTAATGCCCAGTGGTATTGCATAGACTGCAAAAATATTTGTGCTTGCTTTTTATTTCTAATTTAGTGGGATATCATTATGCAACTGTTTGGCTTATGTTAAAAACAAATGCATATAGTCCTCTGCAGTAACAAACTTTAAGTTCAACAAAGATCATTGAATTGCAAAAGCAAGGCATCACATTCTTTGTAGAAGTGATATTTGTGCAGGGAGAAACTCAATTAGGTATTGGTGGTGTTTACAGTCTTGCCATGAAATACATTCATAGGTCAAAAATCCAACACTACATTTGGTATGAATTACAATAAATTGCAGTGAAAAGCACCAAAAAACATGTATACATTCCTCCTGGGCATGGATTTATACAGAACATAGAAAACATCACAAGCAATGTGCTATGTGTTTAAAATACATTTTAAACCCAGTGGAAAGTGAAGGTCTCTGTTGGTTTTAGCTATTAAATCCACTGCAGTTATGACACAGAGATTTAGTTGAAGACAGGTCCTGTCAGAGAAGTCGGCATGGTGTAAAGTTAATCCAACCTCAAGTCTGCCAGACCAGGAAAAATCTGGACATGGTTGTAGTCATAAAATGCACCAAAGCTTTTGTACATAGTAAACAGAAAGTGAAAGGGGAATGAAAAAACATGCAATAGTATAATCTGCCAACCTGCCATTAAATTAGATTAGCGTTCTATGGTGGTGCTAGAGAAAAAGTCTGGGGTTAAGGGTTATCCTCTGGGCACCATGAATGTCATAAATATTCAAAGAAAGTCCACCTAGTAGTCTTTGAGCTACATCAAGTCAAATTGAAGATTGATTGTTTCCACTGTTTTTATTTAATTTGGTTTTCTGTCATATCGAGGACATGATATTGTAGTGCTGGGTTTGCATGAAGCACTGACAATGCATTACAAAATCCTGCAAGCGGAACAACCGTCTTGTCTTTCTGCACCCTCACTGTGTCGGATTCTCTCTGATTCAGGCATTCAGCATTTTGTTCTATGCATCTGTCACTGCTGCTTTGTCTGGCAGGTGAAACAGCAGCGATAAATAAAACACTGAGGTGGAGCATTCGCCCTGCTGGAAAGTACTGATCACAGAGTTCATTGCATCACTTTGGAGTGAGAGCAAACATGATTTCTCATCATTCAGTCTTTTACTTTTCAGTGTGATACGTGCTACAAAAAAAAAATCCATTTTGTATAGAAGTGGCTTTAGAGATTCAAGAGCACATATAGGAGCTTTTGGTGACACCTATTCAGCAGATATCACTGAAAAAAGTCTGATATTTTATGATGACATGTTATAGTAATCCAGGGCTGCTATGATATGAAATATTGAAAGCAAAGGTATGTTGGTGTTGACTTTGATCACTGCTGGCCTTGCTTGTCTTCTGCAGCTCCCCTCCTCTGTCAGACTAGATCAAAGCACAC
The DNA here is from genome assembly GCA_032353495.1 of Ctenopoma kingsleyae. NCBI lineage: Eukaryota > Metazoa > Chordata > Actinopteri > Anabantiformes > Anabantidae > Ctenopoma > Ctenopoma kingsleyae. The sequence goes on along the minus strand of JAUBNQ010000002.1, from coordinate 8,346,604 downwards.
AGCAACATGTGTTTCAGGCCAGAGTTTCCCCCAGAACTCACATTCACCTTATCTACAATGATGACTTCTTAAAAATCAGGATGCTGCATGGACATCATCATTTATTTATTAGCCTACCTCATGTTGTGTGCCGCTCTGAAGAGGAACCACCGGTGCACTCATGTTGACACTGGGACACGAGCTCTGATTTGTGACGAGTCAATGGACCAACAGAGACGAGGGATTCCACACGGGCAAATTAAGCCATGCATTGTAAGGCAAGCTGTTCTCACCGAGCTGTTTTGTCAGGCTGAGAGTCAGACAGGAGGATTTAAATGACACCCGCGCTACAAAAATAACTTTTTGAACATAAAACAACGTGCTTTTCTTATTTGTGGGAGAGAGTATTTTCAAGCAGGGTGTGAACATCTCTCTACAGAATTTACAAATATCTAAAAATGCATTCCATTGTGAGAAAGTATGTCTTGAAATCAATAAAAATAGATTTACTGATGTTTGCATTCAGAGTAAGATTAAAGAGAAACCCAGAAGATTCTTTCTTTTAATTGTTTTATTCTTGTGCAAAAAATGTAAACAGTGTATATGATGGTATTTGGAACATGTCGCCTGCTCAGATGTACAGCTGTCGTGTACAGAGCTGCAGCCAAGAGTTACTGAAATATTTGAAATACTGAGTCTGAATTCCCCCAGCACAGACTCATCCACTGAAGAATTTATTTTATGATTCGTTTTAGTGGCACGTGAGCAGTCACAGTGATACACAACTGTGTTTGAAATTAGCAGAGGAGAATCGTGTACGACAAGTGTGTTGCACTGTACATGCTTGAGCTTGGAAAACTGGTTTCAGATACAGTCCTCTTTACAAATACTTAAACACCAAACATGATCGTATTTAATACCATTTCCTTTATTTTTTTTTAAACAATCCACTGTTTATTGGGAATTGTGGGTGCATTTTTGTTTGTCTTGATCTCAATGAAACATCTTGTTTAATCCAAGGATTTAATGAGAAGAGCTACCAAAGAAATATAGTGTCTTGAATTCAGGCTGGATGTGACAAAGACGTGTAAAGGCCAGAGTCTCAGCCAAGTGGCTCAGCGATTTTGGAGTCTGGCAAGTGATTGAGAGGAACAAGTGTCTCGAGAGACGGAGCTCTAAGTAAGAGCGATTCTCTCCGCTCTCTCAAAGTATGGACCACCATCCTAGTGACCTTCTGCTAGCGAATGGATGAAATTGGATGATTTCTTGCCGGAGCTGAAGAGGAGTGACAGGTGGCTGTGCTCCCAAGCCTGAAGGAGAGTCGATTTGCTCAATCCAGTCCTTGACTCCTGCTGTCCACTGTAGCCCTTTTTCCTCTGCTGTGATCAAGAAACATCTCACAACATCATCACTTATTTATCGGCCAGATATGAAGAGCCATATTTCAATCTCACTGGTCACTTGAGATGTTTCAATATATGCATGTGAGTGCTCTAATTTGCAAGCATGATTTAATAAAAATGCAGTCATATGTGCCATGTGAACTCAAGACAGTTCTTCATTCACATATAAGTGACAGTAATGCGGCACTTCTGGGAATTATGTTTTATTTAAGTTTTTATTTCCTTTTGGTAATTATATGGCACGTCTGTTTTTGTGGAGCCTCTTAAATGTGAACAGTTTTACGTGCTAATATTTAAAAGCACATACAAGTTGTAATGTGGAAAATCTTCCACAGTGTAGTCATGAACAATTCTCCAACAAAGCCTGAAAAACCAAAATCCTGAGACTCTAATCTGTGATGACATGCTGATATACAGCTTGGAGCTGCTTCACTGACCATGAATGGGAGGCTGACTTTGTGTACTTTTACTATGTTTGCCTGAGTTTCACATCCAAGTGAGTTTTATATTGATAGTGCTATAACTTTCAAAGCAGAAAATGTGCCCTATTCCCAGCAAAATAATTCTGAAAACCGTCACAGACACGTTTTCCATCATTTGAAATTCATCTCTATGGAGCTGCACATCAGAAGCACACTTGTAAACACATGCACACAGAGGCGCGCATTAATGCGAACACACAGACCGAGTAAACAACACACCTGCAACCACACGCAAACATACAGTAGGTTACACACTTCAGCAGTGACTCTCATTTTATCCAACCAGACGGATCGAGCAGAAGTTTCACTCTGCGCCCAGGTTGCAGTGGAGTCTCCAAAGCCACTTTTTCCAGTGCATGCAAAACAGTTCACCACTACCACTCTCTATAGTAGGTCATCTGAGGCAGTTATCAAGCATACAACCATTAATTTTCTGTTGTATGCTAATATTGTACAAATGAGTCCTTGAGCGTTGTATTTCTTCAAAGGAACATGGGTGAGGGGAACAATGGATTCACCTTTTTCCTCTGTCATCTTTGTTCTTAATTTGCTTAGCATGGTGGGTGTAAACCAGCTCGTACTGGCGTTCCATTCACAGACAAAATAAAGAAAAAAAAACTGAAATAATTAATCAATAAAAACCCTCAGGGAGGGCTTTTAAATCTACATAATATCAAACTGCAGCTTTTTCCTTTTTTAATAACAAGGCGTATTGAGTTCTGTGATGTATTTCGTGCATGCTTAATTACTGAGATATGAATTATCTTTCGTCCTTTGCAATTTAGTAAATAAATCCCAAGGGAGCTCATTTGAAGCAGGAAATAGGCCATATTTCCAAGTGGAGAAATCACCATGTGAAGAAAGTTGTACTGGGGAAATATATGACTAAATCACTCATGTAATGGAGGAAATACATCTTACACAATCTTGTTGGATGGTAGCTTGCAATGTTTGGTTAGGCAGACAGATATCCAGGCAACAACTCTCCCACTTGTCTTCAGGATACACTGCTTGTTTGCAAACCTGAAAGGGGAGATCAGGATCAATAAAATAACCGCATAATCAGTGTAGGTAAAAAAAAAAAAAAAAAAAGTAAGCTTGCATCTTTGAGAGAAACAGTGAAGCAGAGAAAAATCCAGAGAATCTGAGAGAGAGGAACTGAGAGTGAGCATCATTCAAGATAAGGTGCGAAAAAAGATTTGTCTCCAGGAAAGAAAATATTAAATATAACCCTATACTTGGTGCTATGCTACCAAACCTTGCCAAATTAAGTTCCAAACATAAGTGAAAGCATTACAACCTTAAACAAACAGAGTGAGCCGGTAGGTTAGTTATTCTGGGTTCTTCTGAGGAGGGAATGGGCAGCCCTGCAGGTACTGCTCTCCTGGGGCTGAGACCACTCCAGACTGACTTTAGTAATTCACATTGACAAAGCTGTCAAAGGAGAGGTGGCATCCTGCGTGGTGATGGATGCTGACCTGGGAGGAAGAAGAGAAAGAGAAAAAGGAGGAGAGGATAGAATAGGATTTAGAAAATGAGCAAAACCAAAAGGCAGACATCTAATTTTTGGGTGTAGTATTTGAGTAATAGCGAGCACACACAGTAAGACAGTGAGTAATACAATAAGAGGATTTTCACTTTCTACAAGAGATCAAAAGCACTCCTCTGCATGTTCAAAATGTCTATCCCTGTGTATCCAGCTATCGATGAAAGTTCCCCGGCACTTAGACCCTTACAGGAAAATGCAATATGAGACACACCAGGTCGTATCAATATTTCATGGCTCTGTCTGTCTTTCACATGGGGGTTAGTTGAATAACAAACTAAAGTAACAGAATGGTGGAAGAGGAAGGAAGTGAATAACTTCTTGCCCTCCCTGTTTTTTCATTCCAACTTCTCGTAGAAAGATGTGCTGACTCTGCACCTCCCGAGGCAGGTGCTGTGCGGTGTCAGGGGCCCCTGGTGAGCAGCCCCTTGCTCCTGTCACCTCTACTAACACCAGCTCTCGTCAGCAGGGGCTGGTGCCAGAGCCACAGCCACCCACTCCTCCTGTCACCTGTCCTTACATAGTCCAAGGTGACTTTGTTTCCAACTGATGGAAAAATGACAGCTACTGCAGCTACAACATCTGAAAAAACCAGGAACAACCAGTTGGCTTCTCTTTCTGTCATTTCTTCCTCATTCTTTATTTCTCTCTTCCCCTCCCACTCGCTGTTTATTATTCTGTAACTATTTTTCAATCACTCCACGCATTATGTTTTCACATACAGTTTTCTTGTTATTCAGCAGAAAATCCAACTAAAATCAATTTGCTTGTTTTTCTTTTTCTTAAGTATATTGGTCTACTGCATAAATTACAACTCCAATGCTCCTATGAGAGAAAAAAAAAATCAGTACTGTGAGAAGTTTATATTTTATTGGTTTTTATAGCAGTAACCCTGCAAGAACTGCATTGACCAGTCAAAGTGCTGTTGGTTCTGTATCAAAGAAGACAGAGACTTTGATTTAGAATTTTATGTGAAACTCTGTTCACACATAGCAGTAATGTCACCACTGTAGCATGGATGTAATATGAAAACTGGATCAAAAAAATCCTCATTCTTCCAGATTCTAGTCTTGACATCCGTATGATTCCATGTTTTTAGGCCCATAGAGCATCTGTACTAATGACCTCTTCCACTTACGTTCCCACATACATATGACAGGGGATACTATCCTGAGGTGTATAGAAATACAGTGTTGATGTAAAGCACCGCATATGCACACTGGCAGATACTTGGTCGGTCAGTTCGATTGTAGCTAAATTTCAGCTTTAATTTCACCCAGTTTCAGGTCTGCTATTCTTAAGAGATCAGGAATTGTCCTGGACTTGGGTGCACACAACAATGACAGCACAAATGGAGGGCTTGTGACACAGACTTACCACAGTGGCATCATTAAAAAAATGAATTGAAGGCATGATTAGTCTCAATGGTGGCTTGCCATTTCTTTTGTCAGTGTGAAAATGGAGAGTGCTAGTCTGTGTGCTAGTCAGTGGTCCAAGGCACTTGATGACTTGACAACAGATGTATTACTTTCACTCCTGACGTATCAGTCATCGCCATAGTGAAATAACATATCATTGAAATTCTCATTATCTACTTTAACACACAGTAAAAACAATTAATAAATAAAAGTATTTAAATTTTTAATCTGTAAGGGATATTCGTCTTGTAAGAAATATATCTTTTTCCTTTAACAAACATCATGAGCTATGACTTTCTAGAACAGTTTAACAGTTAATTATGGCTTTCAGCGCTTTACCAGTCAAATTTGATGTGCTTTATTTTGCTATATTTGCTATATTCTTTTCAGAGCAGCCAGCTATGCTATTGAAGCTTAGTTCAGCCAAATGTTCATATACCAAGATATTGCAAAAGAGCAATTAACCCTGGTACACAGGTCCTTGGATTGCCCTGCTCACCTTTTACTGTCTGTTGTCATCAACACCACTTTGTTTCATACAAACATACTCAAAGTTAATGAATTTACAAATTTAAATTAGCCACCCACTCACACCACACTTATCTCTGCATCTGTGCTCGTGCTGGCCAAAAATGAACAACCAATTTTTTTTCTACTTGTGCTTTTGCAAGTTTGACACAGGTTTGTGTCTCCAGGAAAAAAACATGCGTTCACACTTTAAATCTGACCCTATTCTATCAAATGTTGCTAAATTAATTACCAAACATAAATGAAACCACAGATAGATTGTTATTCCTATCAATAATAAAATATCAACAATAATTTAAAAAAACAACAACATATTTTTCCCAAATTTTTTTTCTGCATAACTGAATTTTCCGCAAATTGAGAATTGCTGAGTAGGTGAACCAAAAACTTTTACAATCCCATTTAACTCCCTGAACTCTCTCTTTCTTCTATCCAAATCAAATTAAAATCTTTTTTTGTCTCAGCTCCCTTACTCTGCAGCACTGTCACTGTTAGTTGGGTTGATGCAGACCAATATGGATCCCATTCAATATAGATCTCAGCTCAGGGACACTGGGATTTATAGTCTGGCGTAATTTGTATCCAAGTTACTTTCATGCCATGAATGGCAATTACAGACTGTTAGATACATGGAATTCTCCCAGCAATGTGTAATAACATAGTTGCATTATACTACTTGTTTAAATTGTCTAGAATATGCCAGAAGGGATTTCCTAAAGTATTGAGGTCTGAATTATCGCACCGAATTAAGCTTGATATACTGGCTTGGGAATCTGCAGAGCAAATACTGAGATTTTCATGTTTAGGGTGATAGTGTTGAAAACATTGCATTTGAATTACAGATGTCTCTGGGAGCATTGTGGCATGACTGAAGTGAGAGTAATTGGTAAAATGTAGATGACACACAATGCTGCACGCATTAGTGCTGCAACACATCCTGAAATTGGAGCTGCTTATTTCATTTCTCAGTGCTCTTACTCTTGTTGTTTTCATAGCAGACTGATTTGTCTACTCTTCTCCTGTTGCACTGTAGATTGTGTCCAGAGCTTTTGAGCAGCTCGCATGAAAAATGTCTGCTGTCAACACAGTGTGTCTCATGGACAATGGTAGCCGAAATTCTGTTTTGAGCTTTTTTTTTAATGGCTAGCAGGGAATAAAACCTGATGAAACGGAACAGTTATGTTGAGCATACTCACAAATACACAAACAAAGGGAACATAGCGAGAAAGAGACCGTGGTGAAAGACAGAAGTGATTTTCGTGTTTTCCATTTCTTTGAGCACTGGGAGGATGTTGTGCTGGGGACTCACGCTGTGATAAAAGGGGAGACACAAGATATCAAACTATGTTGTCCACCTGCTGTCTTCTCTCGCATTAATCATTAGATGAACCTGTCATATAGGCCTTGCTTTGGTCAATTATCCCTATCATCCATTTCCAGTATGAGACAGTATACAGTGAGCAGCCATCTGCTGTGATATAGCTGGGATTATGGGTCACACAAGTGGTTGGCCTCCTACGGCACAAAAAGCCTCTGGAAAACTTGACTTGGTCACAGCTTGAGACAAACTTTTCAACTCAGAAAGTGGAAACAAATGAATGCATCTCCGGCTCTTTCAATATGATTTAGCACGAGCTGTCCTCTGTGAGACATTTACGTAAAATTTAACTCATGTCAGTCCAAACCGTTCTGTTCAATTCTGTCAAAGTGGATCGAGAAATTATTTGGACAACATCACCGCGCTCTCACACTTTCTCCCTCTCACTTGCACACACTTTGATGATGTACTGCTGTGTGAGAGATATCTCTTGACAGCCTCATGTTGACTCATTTATCATCTGGCGCTATCAGTGCCGCTAGAGTCCGTGCATCCTGGCATGTATAGCCGGTGCTTCAAATTGTCCATAATTTCACCTCATTTTCAAGATCTTTCACACCAAGGTAGATGATGACAGGTGATGACATCATCATTAATCTGTGGGAAGGTAAACATCTGGTAAGCTACATAACCACTGACTGAGAGTGCTGGAAACTTTCCTGGCAAGTCAGATTTGTAAATGTTGTACCGCAGATATAATTTTTCCAATTTCTATGTTTTTCTTTCAGTTATTCTGTTCTTGTATCATTTTCCCTCTAGGGACTATAACATAACAGGGCTGAAACACAAACATTATACTCAGCTGTGTTGTTTTATATTTAAAGGTACGTACACAGCGCTTTCAGGCGCAGAGATGTACACTTGAGCAACCAGCCATGAGAGAGATATTGCTATCTTACCTCTAGTTTTACATCTCATTGTGTTGGCCTATTGGGAATTTCATCTTACATTTTTTTTTCGTGATAGTGAAGCTCTCTCTAAACATTTTTAATACAGGTGTTTCCTGGTTATAAGCTCTTTAAAAATTATGTAAAAATTTTTTTTTTTTTGAGTTTTTCAGATGTTTCTACTCAATTATTTGTGTAGTGTAATTGTAAGTGTAATTTACAGTACAGGGGCTATCAAAATTAGAAACCAAGTCATCTGCCTTGAATCGTTCATTTTCCGTGCAACATAATGCTACTCCTTTTATTCTTTCTTTATTGCGTCTCCATCATTTATTATATTCATTATTCCTGAGGACAGATAAGTGCATTTCTTTTGCTTTCCCCCTTTTCTGTCTCATCTGTGGGTTTAAAAGCCAGAGCTGGAAATCAAGCATTCCTTTGTTCACTCTTCGTTTGGAAAGCAGACTTTGCTCCCTTGTCGCTCTAAGCAGTGATGATGTGGAAGCAGCTCATGGCAAGCATCCTCAGAAAAGATATTCAGCTCCGCTTAGCAGGTTCATGAATACCGAGCGGCATTGTAAAGATCAAACAGAATGAACGTGGTGTTCCAGCGTGCATGGTGGAGAGGAGTGTGGTTGACACTTTGACACCTGCAATTGTGTCATTATTACAACAGAGCGATAGTAAGGGTAAATGTTTATTGAAATGAAAATCTGCCATGAGCTCTTTACTGCAGTTACAGGTTTTGTAATAGTTATGTTCACATTTTACATTTTGATGTGAAAGAGAACTTCTTTATTTCATCTGTCATCACTATAAATGTGCTACTATCATAAAAGTCTAGCCAAATGTTCTGCTTGTTTTTTGGCATCCTCTAATATGATATTCTGGGCCTGACTCCTTAGTCATTCTGCCTTGGTTTCTGCCGAGTTCTGAATAACTTCCAGATCTCAGTGGATAAAACCATATTCCATTTTATTTTTCTTTCCCCTCTGGTGTGTGCAGGATTCAGTAGTCAAAGTCTCCTTTAGAGGGAGCATTGTGACTGTAAAATTTGTCCTTTATAAAACAACCAGCAACAAGCGATGCATTGTCTCTTGCACCTGTTTGGTGCACTGTCATGCCTTGCAAATAGCCATCACCTCTCCTTGTCCTTCATCTTTGTTTAGAATCCTTCGTCCTGTTTGGGTAAATGAGGTTCATGACCCAGGCTTTCTGCATCGCCAAACTCTCACATCGTTTCCTCATAGTTGAGGGGGAGAGGCTGGCACTCAGATGGAAAGCACTCCTAGCAGACGGTTTAGTAATTACACACTGGAAACTAATCAGCCTGAACACTGCTTCTTAATTAGCAGAACAAAACAATAGTGCATGGATTGGAGGACCCTGGAGGTCACTTGTTCCCCTCAGGTATCCTACCAAGGTGGCTCAGCCCTCTTTGGCCACTTTTCCCCTCCCTGATCAGACCAGCAGCTCACAGAGATCACAGATGCATCACAGCAGGTAAAAAAAAGCCAGCATGTACTGTATAACAGATGAATGAGCCGGATCCCACTGGATCTGGATACACTTTAAAGATATGGCTGAAAGGATGAGCATTTTGGTCTCTCGTCATGGGTACAAGGGAAAGAGATGAGAGGTCACCTAATCCAATCTAATCAAGGCTGTAGCAGCACATGCATGGTGTTCATTAGTAAACAAGACAAAGAGTCGCTCCACGACAAACAACTTGGCCATAATTAGCATGTAGATGATCTTGCAGCAGACAAAGCCTCGGATAGGGGTCAGGACAAACAAACCTTCACTGCAATGTGTAGTCAAAGCACTGTGTTTAATTCCTGCAGTTGAAATTATTCACATACAATTTGATAAATGCTTCAACTATAAATGGACTCTGCATTGGTCTTGCACATTTGATATTTACAAGGATATTTCTAATGTCTTGTAATGGACAATGTATGTTTGCAATAATTCATCCTGTAACACTACCCAGCCTAAATTACAACCATGAGAAGACTGAGTCCAATTTCCTGCATGGAAAGATCTTAGACGTCTCTTCATAAAGCTTCATATAATGACAGTAAAAGCATTTATATAAAGAAACACTGAAACGTGTATATAATAAGCACAGGAGTGAGTGAGTAACAGAAGGAGTGGTGCTGCTGCAGTCTGACATGGTGCCAAGGAGTTTCTGCTATTAACAGCTAGGTAGAGCAGGCTGCTAATAGTTTTTTCATGTCTATTAATGTCTCTCTCCAGAGCCAGCAGTTACATGCTGTGTCATTAAAGGTCAGAGCAAATTGGATCCTCAAATGAAGACCGCGTGAAAAAAGCAGGACTTCTTAATAGCTTGAGTAAGGATGCCAATAAATGCTCTGATTATTATTAATGATTTTTCTCAGTATTGATTTGGTGCTGTCTTGTTGTTGAGGTCCTGGGTGATCTCCTACAGTCGAGCTATAAATGTGAAGTACTCTGTAGCAGCCAAAGACTATTTTCCACATGATTCCTCATTTACTTTCTATATCAATCTGTAACAGTGTTCTGTTTATGCACCACTGGTCAGTATTGTTTTTATGGATTATACAAGTGGAAAAAAGTAGGGTATATTACTATAGAATTCAAACCCAGTGAATGCTTTTATTAAACTAGAACACAGGTCAGTCTACCTACTTTATCGTACACTTAAATGACAGTAGGGCATTCCTCAATTCCTGGAGGACAGTAAATAAGTTTTTTTCCACTTGTTAATATAAACTACATGCTGAGAAAATATGTTGTTGTAGATTAATATTAACGTTCTGTGTCAACTGTCAAGGTAGCATCCTTCCACATCAGGAAAATACATAATTTGTGGAGATAGTGTGAAGCTGATTAGAGACTGTCTGGTGCCTGAACATAACCCTATTCTCACCCCCAAATTGACCTGACCTCCAACCTCACTCTAACCACAGTTAGTTATAACCTAAGAGCCCTAACCTCAACTATGGAAGGATCATTGTTCTAACAATTTTTAATATTCCAGTTATGTTTTAAAATAAAGGGATTCTAAATAAAAGGCTTATTATGAGTGATAACACAGGCCAACACATTTAACTTTCATTCTCACTTTCTCAAAGTGACAGAGGAAATATAATTATGCTTTTAGGGAGGCGGATCACAGACATGAAACATTCCCTTTGTGCTCTTCTTATTGTTCAAACCGTATAAATGACCTTCAAAAACATAAATATAGTAATATATATGCCTCAAGACAAAGCAAGACACATACAATGCTTTAAAATAATTAGTTAAAGGGGTACTGTTTGCCCTTTGTCCCAGCTGGTTTCTTGTCATCTCTACACCAGCTGTCAAAAAGTCCAATACTTGGTAACGTTCACAGCACCTTTGAGGACAACAAGAAAAAAGCACGTCCCTCCCTCCCCCATCATTTCTCTGCTGTATCGACTGCCAAGTTGATATTTCAGTTTCTGTTATGTGACATTTGGCTGACTGAACAGGGGTGTCGAGGACAGCTATCACCAGGAGAGGAGGAAGGGAGAGTGGAGGGAGGAAAGAAGAGATAGAGGGAGCACAAAACAGGGAAGGAGGAAGGGTGTTGAAAGAGATAGAGAGAGAACTAAGAGACAGTGAGTGAGGTGAAGGGATTGAGGCAATGGAGGAAAGGGAAGCAAAAGAGAAAGAGAACTGTCATATCCACCGTTATCACAGAGGTCTGCAGTTTTCAAAATGTCTCTTAAGCAGTGGCGGAGGGTGCATATTAGCTGTACTGGTTTCTTTGTCCAGACTCCTGCTGGGTCATTATCATCCTGCACAATTTCTGGAGGCCACTGCACCATCACAACCAAGCCCTGAAGTCTCACCAGCTAAACAAATAGACTTTTCCATGTTTTTCAACCAGGGGATTTATTTGTAATTAATTTTTCCAGGAAGTTATTGGAAATTTTGTTATGATTTCTAAACTGAAGGTGAGAAGGATAACAAAAAAAGGCAGAGAGAGTCTGGGTGTTAAGCACTTCATGCAGCACCAACAGATCATGAGTTCAATATATTAATTTATTTAAACAGAAAGGTTACAAGACTTCCTCAGAGGGTGTAATGTGTGATCTCTGTAAGTGCAAACACTTTCATCGGATAAACTGTCCAGATGTAGTGTCCCTGGCCTACATTAAGTAGCTCATTTGAAAGCTGTTATGCAATGATAACCTTGAAATCCAGCTCTCTGAGAGCTCCATCTCTGGTTGCAGTACTGTAGAAACGTGAAGCACATAAAATCTCACATCAGATAAATAAGCAGACCCACACTGAAATTTAATTAAATCCCTACACAAGACATGCGTTAGAATCTGCAGTGTTACAGGCACACACACACTGACTTAAAAGTGTTTGTGTAATGTACTGTATATTTGAGGGATGTGTGAGATCACTTTTTATGTATTCAGTGATTAGTACCATTATAAATATATAAGTGTATAAGGTGATTACAGTTTCTTCCCCATTGTAAACACATAACAATTTTACTATGCATGCAGTTCTGAAAACTTAAATCTCATGTATCAGCAACACGACAACTGCTTAAACTCTGAACACGAATCCATTGGTCTCACTCAAACATTCTAAATCACCGTTTTGCATATCCCATAACAGAAACTGCATCATTTAGCACACTGAATTCACCTAACAAACACTGGCCAGAATACCAGTCAGTCTCACTCATGTTGCACCTGTGCAGACTCAGTCAGAAGAACAAAGAGGATGCATGTGAGGACATCCACACAGATGAATCCCAGGGATAGATTCACCACATCCTATCTCTGTGGAGTTTGCATGTTCTCAATTTGCCTGTGTGCACGAATGAACCCTAGCTTTCACCCAGCTGGGACTGGCCCACGTGGATTGTGCTTTATTATACTATAAATGTGATGTTCAGTTTTATTTCCTTTTTCCATTTATAGTAATTTCATGAAATAATTTTCATAGAGAGACTGAGACTAACAGTTGATTTGTTCACGAACTTTTCAATAAATTCTCTTTAGTTAATCGAAAACACTGACACAAAAAGTGTGGTACAATAAGCTGGAACTCAAATACAGACCCCAAACATAGCAGAAAGTTGCTTAAATATTTTAGAGTATAAAATCTTACTTCTAATAGGATATACAACACAGTAAGTTTTAATGAAATAAAAATAGTTCTGAAGTTCTTGTGTAATCACTTCATTAAAATGTTGAACTTTCCGACTTTAACTCAAAAATGAAGTCAAGGTTGACACATAAAATAGACTGACTTTTTTTTTTTTTAATCAAAAAGTATAGTGTTTCACAGAAGGAACCAAACCTGCATATGTATTTTCACCTTTAATAGTTGAAAGCTTTAGTGTCTGAGCATGCTGTGCTCCCTCTGGAAGCCCTTGCACAAACCTTCCTCATGTTATATAAGAAAAATGGTCTGTAACTTTTAGTGACTGCACTTAGAAAAACAGTTTGTAGCCATGTACCTAAGTCTGGGATGGTGATGTTGATCAGTAAGTCCATTGCTCCACCACTTTGGTCCAAGCTAAAATAGGTCAACAACTTTTGGATGGATGGCCATTCAAATGGTACAGATATTGAATGTGACCTGTGTGTTAATTCCAATGACTATGTTGATGTACTCTACAGTGAGTTTAACATTTGCATGCTCATATAGTTGGTTCTTTTCCTTGAAATACTAGTGATACTGTAGCTCTTGGTGACATTCAGTGCTTTAGAATTGTGAATTTAGATGTGCACTTGAATCAGACTTAATGCGAAAAACAAGAACTTCAGACATGGACATGACTGCTGTGATGCCTATTTGACATCAAAGATCAGAAATGAATTCGAACCCTAACCCAAACCCTGGTGAAGTCCTAAACAAAGGCAGGCCTGCAATAGCCACATTTTAAATATTTAATTGTCTATTTAAGGGGTTAGGTGTCAACTGTCTAAAAACAATATTAACACAGGAAAGATTCCTTGGCTGTTCCACTTGAACGGACCAGGCAGCATTTTCTTTCCCACTACAATGAAATTCTTTCGCCATCACAAATAGATGGTGAAAACACAGACTGAATTTAAACTGTCCAGTGTAATGTTCCATTACAGAGCTAATGAGAGTTTAAGAGATGTGTGTTTGAGATGTGATTGTTCAATGGGCATCTATTGCAATCATACAATTGGTTGTCCCCATCCTTATTTTTGCCTCTCTGACATTTTACACTAGTCAGGGATTGAGTTGTGTTGTCTGGGTTTGTGGTTATGTTTCTTTGTGAGGATGAGAACCTGCTGAGAAAAAGATCAACTAAACTCTATAGACCATGTGACACTGTGTGGTGAGTAATGAGCAGCGAACGTGTAGTGCATTCGTACATGTAGTTAGTGGCTAATGAACATCTGATTATACAGTAGATCTTAAGGAAAGAAGGAAATAAGCAAGACTGACTACAACACTGTTCAGACAGACAACAGCACTGGGTGTGGGTTAGTAAGTTTAACTTGCTGCATGAGACTGCAATGTCATCCAAGTAAAAATGAGCAAGCACAGAATCCTGGGTGATTTGTGAATGTGGTTTGGTTTGGTATTGAGATCCTGTATTACAGTACTGTAACTGAGAAGTGCTTTGTCATCTGATAACCTCTGTGGATATATTACTCATACCTTCTTTTTGTATTTCACTGTCTCACAGTTAGCCATGGCTGTATGCTCAATTGTATTCAATACAATCATTGTTTTACTCAAGTATGGCTAAATAAACTGCAGTGTTCTTCATGCTGTAAAGCTTCGAGTGTTTCTACATGTGCAGGAAGTAAAGCACAGGGCTGGGTGCTGCAGGAGTTGTTTGAGAAGTTTCTTAAAATGTATTTTTATTCTTCTGTCCACAATTAAAACTTTAAAAAATATTATACTATACCCAGCGTGAATTTTCTGCAGCAATTTAAATAATTGTTCACACCTTTGAAGCCTGCAGGGCACGAGTATTACTTCAGTTCTGTACTGAAGCATCAAAGAGCCCAGTTAGCTACCCGACAAAAGTCCATGGCAAGTCATTTGTGTAAAGGCTTTCAGTGGCGTCTTGACAGAAATGTACAGCTGTAGTGATTCTAAAGAATTATATTTACAGTAAAAGTCCACAGTAATACTAATGCAATTAATAAACAAAGACTATCTAACTGTAGTGTATTGGCCGTAGTGTGCACTCTGGTCTTGGAGATGAGTATATTTCAGGAGTTTGTCTCTACATCAGCTCTTCTAACACACCGCCACGGAAGAGGGTTCCTATGTGACCCTTTTTGTTATTCATGACACCTGACTCCAGTTGCTCTGTGTCAGTCTGTTGGTCCAGCAGGTACGGTAGGACAGATTAGCATGATCAAGGTCAGTCTGAGTGTGTTGACCTGAGCGAGCTGCAGCAAAGGTGAGTGGATGCACCTGCTGGCCTCCTGCAGGTCGATTTAATTAAGGATATGGGTGCACATTTGTTGCTGTGGTATTATAAGGCCCAATGGGAACACCAGAGAAGAGAAGAGAAGAGAAGAGAAGAGAAGAGAAGAGAAGAGAAGAGAAGAGAAGAGAAGAGAAGAGAAGAGAA
>JAUBNQ010000002.1:8299661-8325648 GCA_032353495.1 Ctenopoma kingsleyae | reverse complement strand
GTTTGGCGCGTTAGGAGCCCAAAGGAGAACCAGCCAGAAACACCCATGCAAGACTGCCAGTGGACATGTGGAGAGGCACATACTAAAAGCACATTGTTATAAAGTAATTATCTTCTCATATTAACCCAAGGTATGCAACTATGAAAAGATCCCAGATCAAGGACAGTGTATAATACAGGAAACACTTCAGAATATAAGAATTTATACAAAAATTACTATAAAAATCATGCAAATTTGCAATAAAATTAGATCTTGTGCTAAATTCATATGAAACAATAAGAACTTAGATTAAAAAAAAAACAGTACAGCATTAAAGGTCAAAGTGCAATAAAATTAATTTACCTTGACAAAAAGTAATTTAGACATTAGGATGATAAATGAGTGCCAACTTATTAATGTAATTACCTAGATATGTTAATTTTCAGTTATCTTTGGGTTGGTTTAAAGAATCAATAATTCCCCTGAGCGATGCTGCAGGCTGTAGCTGTCAATCTAGCTGTCCAGAGACCTTGTGTAACCAAAGACGCTGCACATGCTTCAAAATAGAAATGTACAACATTAAATTACACATATCTGGCCTTTTGCAACCTCGAGTATTGGCTGAGGATTTCAACAGACTGCTAACAACACCATTAAGTAAGACGGGTTATCCTAGGGGCCTCGTACACCAGATTATTAAGGTGCTTCTATAACTGGGCAGTAACTATATTTTCTTCCTTTCACATAACATTTTTAAGGGACCAATCAAACAATGCAGGATAATGATCATCTCAGGTTGACAGGGCATTGCTTCACACATTGAGTAATAACTCTGGGGCCTTATTTTTCAAATTTAGTACTATCGCAACAACTAAACCTGCACTAGTAGTATGACATATTAACAAGAAGGATATTCTAGCAGTTAATTGTAGAGAAACTAGCTGCAATGATATGTGGTCTATGTATTTTATCCAGTAATATCTGCTATTTTATAAGCTTTGACATAAGTAAAGCTAACTGGGCGAAAGGTTATTAAAGAACGGAGACAGCCTGTAGGGCAGCTTCAGGAGCGATGGGAGTCCATTATAGAACCTCTGCAGAGCTCTAACAGGTAACATTGGCAGCCATATGTCAGGTGCTACTGAATCCACATTTTTGTCTTGGTACCCTAATTATAAAATTTCTTCTGGCATAAGGGCCTCACACCACTGACATGGTGTTGCAATAGAAACAACACCATGGCAGCGGTATGTTCAGCTGCCATAGAAGCTTGAAAAGTCTGACATTTCAGCATTATGCCCTAAAGTTTATATACTAAAGTCACAATGGCCAGTAGCCTAATAAAGAATCTATGACACACGCCTGGACACAGAGCTCCTGAAATCCTAAAATCCCAATCTATTGGATTTTTTTTTTTTTTCATCTGCTGTGGATCAGCCACAACCCCATTATTTTGAAACTCCATCCTTCCTGCCTGCTCACAATGTTTGAGGACTGTGATTGATCGTATTTGATGGAGTGTGTGCTAAAAGCAACCTTGTGCGTGCATAACCACTTGGATTCTTTGAGGGAAGAAATCCAAGGACAGTTAACTTCACAATCACCAATGAAAGCAAGAAAGAAATACAAACAACGTGTCACTCCTTTATCAGTCTATAGATTTCTGTCTCTTTTGGTGTAATCCAATCGGCATGGATGTTCTGTGAACTCTTCTTTCATCTCTCTCAAAGACAACATACACTGACAGACTTTTAAAGAGCAGAATAGAGCACTAAAGGAATCAAACATGACTGCTAAGTAAAACGGTGAAACCTTGTACTATAAATAGCTACGTATTTTGTTTTCAGATTTGTTTTAGTTTTTGACACTTCAGTGCCTACAAACTCATTTCAATAGTTCACTACTTAACTTTTAGCCACAATCTCACTTTCATCTTTAGCCTCCAAAGGACTTTGTCTCATCTGTCATGACATTTATTTATCTGCTCAGAGACAAACGGATAGGAAAGGGAAATGGTAATTGCATTAAATATGTTGTATGATGTGGGAAAGGGAAGAAGTTATACTAATTCTAGCCTGAGGTTAGTTTTACAAGGAAAGTGTTCACACTTTCCATTTCCAGTCACACAGACATTTGCAAACATATATCAACCAAATTATACTTTATAACCGAATGCAATAAAGCTTGTAATTTTGCAGTATTTTTTGTATGTGTTGTAATGTGTGTTCGCACAGGTGCTCTCCACTCCACAGGGAATGAGAATTAAAGATGCTATGTGACCAGACATATTACACATAATGATGTGATAATGTGATGTATATTTGACATAATCTTTTTAGTCTAGACTGAACCACTATGGGACGGATTGCCATGAAACATTCATGGTCATCAGAGGATGAATTTTAAAATTTTTATGAGGGGTCAAAAGGGTCATGATTTGTCTTCTTTCCCCACTGTTTGATGTTTCATGCTTGTTTTAGTCTCGCGTCACCAGCAAATGTTCCAAACAGCACTTAGCGTTTAAGAACGTAGGTTTATGCACATACAGTATGCTATCGGGGCAGGGAACCGTAGCTGAATCATGACCTATGGAACTCCAATTCCATTGATTTTACTTGCTTTTCACTCTAGTGCCATTAGCAGGTGAACTACAGTATCCCAAAAACTGAAGACCATCCCACTGGCCTCAACGGTATGCTAAACTGCAATATATGACATGATAAGCATACTTCTTAGATATGATTACACTGACATTATGATCAGGTTAATATGCTGAGGTTAGCTCTTAGCTTCAGGACTATCTATACCTAATTAATACAGTAAGTGAGAGGTATGATTGAACACTGTATAAGGTAAATGAAAAGGAATAAGTGGGCATGCGACTCAGGGGCATGATCATCCTATTAAAAGATTTCTAGACTCGCATCTGACAGGGCTACACACAAATTGGTCCAAGGCACTGCAAACATAGATGCAATATACCCACACAAGTTGAAAGCATTTCAATTTGAGCAAAGATTTACTCTTATATCAGAACTTTGTGACTCTACCATAAACATTCAGAGACTGAAGGGAAAAGGGAAAAGACTGGAGGCAAATGACAGAAAGAATTGGTGAGTTCTGAGACCAGTCAGAGGACAATCTGCCACACAAATACTCACACACTCCTACACACACACAGTGAATTCAATGAATCAATTTCTAGCTAGTTTATAGCTAACTTTTATACAGTTGCTCACACTGGTTGTCCACGGCAAATAAACCCAGACTGTAAAA
This sequence comes from Ctenopoma kingsleyae, assembly GCA_032353495.1. NCBI lineage: Eukaryota > Metazoa > Chordata > Actinopteri > Anabantiformes > Anabantidae > Ctenopoma > Ctenopoma kingsleyae. The sequence continues at coordinate 8,322,393 of JAUBNQ010000002.1, read as the reverse complement.
CAGGCCTGCACTCAAACATATGTGAATTGCACAATGTGGAAAGTCAAATGTATTTCTGTGTAAAGCTCAACACACCTTTTGGTCCTAATTTAAGAGATATTCATCCTGTAAAACCTTTTACAATTGTCCCAGTACTACAATGGGACAATGCAATACAATATCTCAATACTGTATTGTACATCTTCCAGCACAGTTTCAGGTTTTGCTCTTAAAATACCCACAACACTAGACCTAATAAGATGTACTGCAAATGTAGATGCTGTACCACAGTACATTAACATGTGTTTTTTTTTTTTTTTTTTACAAAAAAGTAATTAACCTTTGTAACAGCAGGAAAACGAGTATGTGTAAGAAAAGACACATACATAAAAAATACTCAATATATCTCTTGATACCATCCTTTGCATGTCTTATGCAATAAAGTGGATGTAGGTAATTAGTGATGGAGATTATATTCCACCTTAGCTATGCTATTACAGAGTTCTTTTTCACTACTTCAGGTAAAGCTTTGAAGCAGTGGCCCCCCACAGAGCTTGTTTTAAACATATCAATTTTATTTGCTGTTCGAAATGAACCTATTGATGTAGCTAGTCTCATTGAGAGTGTATCTCGACACATTGAAGAACATCCTTATCTCACTGTGCATCACTCGCTCAGTCTCAAGTAAACCTTAAGATTGAATGTTAACACGTACACCTACACAGGTGTAAAACTTTGATGTGTCCAAATCCTGAAACAGAATTGAAATGGTTTCAGTGCCCAGGGTGCACAGACAGACAGATAACAGCCCTACAATATCTGCTGTGCACAACACTCTGATAGGATTTCAGTGTGATTGTCTCCTATCAGTCACTGATGATCAGCTGTTTGGGCTGTCTAAGCAGACGAAATACATATCATAATCATTCCCTGAACCTGATGGCTACTCACAACAATCTTACATTTAGCAGAACAACTTGCTGCTTTATGGGCGATGAAATTACTGCAGTTGCTTCAGTTACGTTGACTTGCTTGGCTAGCAAAGACATTTGCAGGTTTCTAATACAGCACAGCACTTATTCAGCTGAATAGATTAATTTACACATGGATTCCTGCAAAGAAATGCTGAATGGTGAAAAATAACACTTTTTATACAGTGGTTTGCTCGTAGAGGTACAGTTGCAAGATTGCTTCAATCAATAGCAATGTAAAATGGCTATTCAAACATTGATCAAAACAAGTATGTAAGTTAAATATATGGACACCCATAACCACAAATTCACACACACACACACACACATACACACACTGTAGAAATTTCTACAAGAAATTTTATCCAGAAGCACATTATCATTTGACCCAATTGGAGTGTTTTTCTGACCTATTTATTGGGTTGATCCTCCAGGGCTTGGCCTTTCTGCACTTGTAAAGTGTGTACAATGGCATACTCCTTTGATGTGCAGGTATTGATTGTACTGATACAAGTCTCTCAGCTGACCTATAGCATATTGATTCCAGAACGCTGTCTGAAATCTGCCTTGTCTCCAAGTTGATAAAAACTCATTCTGCAATGGCCTCGTAGAGTAGAATTAACAATCACAGACCCATATGGAAAATAATTGGTGGAAATACGATATGTCAGATTTGAAGGTTTAGACTCTTGATAGACTCTCAGTTATTTTCAGTGTGGCACACCGCTACTGATCTGTTTTTTCCTAGTCTGAAGGCTGTCATTTGCATTGCTGTCAGGGTTTACAGTGATGTGCTGGATTTAAACCTGTCTGTTGATTCAAAGGTCATTAGGTTGTCTCACGTCAGCATGTAGTAGAATTGACAGAGTTCAGCTATGAACAGCTATGTTCTCACAGCCTGAGGGACCGTGAGTGATTTCATTTTGCCTGCAACCACACACCAACATCCTACAGCTCAGTGGTTTGGCAATATAAGACAACAGCTGGGTGAAATTCAATTGTTTATGTGTACGGGAATGACAGTGTGAGTGTGGGCATGCTGTCTACCAGTGGCAAAGTTCAGGAAGTGTATCAGATTATAAATCTGCTACTACTGCTGGGAAAGCTGATGTGGCACAATGATCTGATTCAAAAGTCAAAATTACAACCTGTTAGGAGTGAAAGAAAGTGTATGCCAACTGCATTAGGAATTAATATATGTTTTAAATATAAATTATCTTGAAAAAGTCTGTTTTAGTATTATCTTTGAAAAATAAAAAATTAAACAGACTTCCTGCACTTTCAAGTATATGAAGCACAGTGGGGAGTGGGCATTCAGGGTTCAAATTAGAGCCTGATGAGAGATTATAATGATGCTGCTCCATGGTTCAGTCCACATCCAGAGGGGCCAAATATCCAATTAAAACAGTCTATCACACTCTCTGTCTCTCTCTCGCTCACGCTCTCTCGCTCAGTGAGGTAATTACTAAAACTCTGCATGTAAATTCAATTCAAGATAATAGTGCTGGAGAAACAGCTCGCAACACCCCACCAAATGTCATCTATGTGCTGTAATTGTCGTTTTACTAAATGTAATCCGTCATGCTGTGTTTTTGGTATCACAAATATCACCTTTGACTTTGCACTATAAGGTATGCCCATTCAGAGACAGAATGGTGTTTAATCACAGGTAATTCCATTTTTTTGTTGTGCTCCATTAACTCAACTCAAGCAGAGATTGTAATTTCATGCTAATTGCTGCTGCACCTTCCATTGCCAAAAGTGTATATATAACTAACAACATGAAAGGTTGCATCAAAAAACGAGACTGGATCTGAAAGGCGGGAAAGGGTAGCTGAGCTAAGCTGATTGGTGGTAAAATAAGAGTGAGAGCTGTACTTTATATCCTGACCTTTTGCAGCTTGCTTTCACGCCCTCTCTCCTCTGTCAGCATCACTGATCAGCTGCACAGCTGTGTACAGGCCAGATCCCATAGTCAGTCCAAATGATGACAACACACAACGCGTCTCTATAATATTCCCAACAACACACCCTGCCTTTTCATCTCCACACTGAGATAATGCATTGGATGTGGCAGAGCAGTCGAGCTGCGGACACTTCCTTTCATCAGTATACTGTAGCTTTTACTGTATGTGCTGCAGTAGCAGATCAGGAAAAGGCATCTTTGCACTTTTATGATCATGGTCAGGTATGACCCAGAGCAGGGCATCTACGTCTCAATATTCATTTACTGTAAATAAACAAGGTCAATTTTGAAGGAATAATAGTTTTCAGTTTTTTTTCATGAGCCACATTCCTGTGTTATTTGCTGTCTCATTAATCATTCATCACCTCTGGCTCACTCTGTACAAATAGTATCTCTGCTTAATCGAATTACCTGAAACATCTTTACTCATCGTTGGAGTTAAAGTAAAGTCAAATTTAACCCATGTTTAAGACGCTATAATTATACTTGACAAAGTTTTGTTTGATGATTAGTCTGCAGGACTGCACTGAAATTTAAAATGAAATTGCAAAGCCTTCTGCTTTAATGATGCACTGAGCCTTCAAGCTGGATGAAACTATCTCCAACCAGACTTACTTCTAAGGTGGAAGAAAAGCCTGAGAAACCTAAAAAAGAAGAAGACCAGTGGGATGGAAACTGAAAGTCTGTTTTTTCCAATCTAAAAGTGGCACAAAACCACCTGCTGAAAGTCAATTAACATAACCCTGACATAGACTAACACAACAGAGAGATACAAACAGAAAATTTAAATTCAGGGAACCTGCAGGCATTCAGATAAAGCTGGCGTCATAAGCTGCACAATTTACCTGCAAATAGAAGAGGTACAGAGGATAAAGACATGCATGTGAGACTTTTTTTTTTAACTTTATGTAAGGGAGAAGCTGATCTTTACTCATAATTTAAAATTTGACTTCTAGTGAATCATGTCAGTAATACATTCCTGCAAAAGTTTTTGGATACATTGAAAAAAAAAAAATTCATAGTGGGAAAAAGAAATATATAAATGTATCTAGAGTAATATGCCATGCCATAGAATATACTGTAAATGTGTCAAATATTTAGATGTTCTGATAATCAGCCTTTCATTCACACTATCAACATCTTCCTTGTGCGGTTTGAGCAACCCACTAGACAACACTTTTAATGGCTCGCTATCACTGGATTCTTGCAGTGAAAGAGACAAGGCTCTTTGACTGTTTCACACTCAAATGGCTAGCTGGACAGCAGAATCGGTTACCTTTCAAGACTTGATTGCAGTCGTACGACCCTCGCTGTGGTTTTATTGTGTGCAGCCACTGTCACAACACCAGAGTACTAGTAATAAGGACCCATTGTGTCCTTGGGAGGTCATTTCAGGTCCAGTGGAAATGGATTTTAGCTTCGGTTTACCCCAGCTCTAATTCAAGTGTGAACACCAAAGTAGCACTTGCTGGCTCTCAGAAACAATTTTCTGGATTTATTAGCAGATTTGTGATTTCAGCTATCCTCCTCAGTCAAGAAACTGACTTGTGTGCCACATAAAGAAACAGGTCACTGGTCATTTTTACTTTTTATCAAGTTCTCTGAACCGAACTTGTCTTCAAAGATGTTTATAGTCCTGGTGCTTTCAGAACACTGCCTCTAGGATGATCTAACCACATTGGCTAATTGATTCATACCATGTAGGAGGGAAAGAAAAATGTAGCTATACTCAAATGTCAGATAATATTAGCCTTTAGTGTAACAGACCAAATGTACTTAGGGTCTCTGTGTCTGTTTATTCTCTTTAAAATGCGTGCATAGAGATTTGGGATTTAGAGACCCCTGCGCTCTCTTGTCACAAAAGCAAAACATTCAACACTCTAAAGAATTTAAGTCTGTCAAATACTATAAATTCGCGGTAAAAGGAAAAGCCTACAGTATGGTATATCTAGCCAGTGATGGTAATACCCTCTGGCTGGTCTTCTGTTCTTATAAAAGCAATCCAAACTTTCTGGTCACTGTAAAATGACCCTTTTACTTCAATGATGCCCACTCTAGAAAGGTCACAAAATCATAGGAGCACGGCCTTCCAGGGCTGAGTTTTCTTACTATATCCACTATGACAAGTGTTGCTGTCCCATGAGTAACACTTCATGGCATGATAAAGTAACTAAGCAGATTTGCTGTGTGCCTGACTGTCCTGTCCAGCCGACTGTGTGAAAAGCCTGTATGTGACATGTGCTCCCTGCTGGGGCCAAGAGGGAAGGATGTGGATTCACGATGAATTTATGTTCACACACATGATCAGTGTCAGGAACGACGCTGGGATCCTATAGCAGCTTCTGCTTCCTTTGTTGTCAAAAAGCAGCTGATTGCTAGTTAATGTACCTCTCCGTTACATTTGGTATACTGTTGAAATGGATACATTATAGACTGGGTTGTTCATGTTAAGAAATGCAGAGATTCAGACACACACAGGCAGACATGCATCACACTTCACCCTGAACCTGCAGACTGACTGAACCTGTTAAATCTGTGATGACGCTGTAGTGTGAAATCCCTGAATGCTCCGTCTGGTGAGTTTCTCCTCAGCTGAACTGAAGGTGAGGGCTTTCTCTCAACTTCTGTTTTAATAAAATCTTTTCCAAACCTAACACAGACAAATGCAGTGTAAGATGCAAAAGTTGTTTCTCTGGTGATTAACTTTTCTAGTGTAGTTAGGTATGATTGTGGTTAATTTAATATGTTACTAAACTGATGTCAGCTGTTTATGTTAATGTGGCTGTGCTTTACATTAATTTTTATTTTTGTAATGGTGCTACCATGTCTGTAAAGTCATTAAAGGAGCACTTTAACCAATGCCGTAGTGCAGTTTTGTAGCATTATTACATACTGTTTACCTGAAGAACTGTGAAGAGCATAGTGTGGCAAAAGGTAGAATAGCATAGAGGAAAAGAGAGAGGGAGTTGCATATTGTAGCTTTAAAATCAAATTTAGCTTACAGTTTTGGAACATAAACAATAAAAGATACGGCTGAATTTGAGACGATAGGATTACACATTGTCATGTGAGAATAATAACACATACAAGTGGCTGAAATTGTTTCTTTGAGCCTGAAAGACAAAACCCAGGGCTGAAAATTAATCAAACAAAATCAGCATCTTTATCAATTCTGAGTCAGTAAGAGAACAATATTTAGGAACAATCTCTAGTGGACATTGCATATGTAGATGCAAAAAAATTCCTTCAGTCTTGAGTCTTCACAGGGTCTGTCTGCCATTCTTGATTCTGATGGACAAACTGTGCAAAAGCCACTGAGCATAACGTTAAAATGAAGAGTGTGAGTTGCTTTTTGCACCTTTTTTTTTGTTGTGAACACAACCTCAGTGCCTCAAAACACAAAACCAGCGCATATAGACTTTTTAAATGTGGTGACTTTCATCATGTTTACCCCCATCTGACCAAACCTGAAGGGTGATGCTGATGTTATCCGGGTTTGGATGTGCTGTACAGAAAAGGAAGGTGACTAAAGTGGTAGAAGAGCAGCAGCAGCAGCAACAGAGCAAGAGGAAGAAGTGACCTGAACTTTAACAGGATGGAGCCAATTCCCCGAGGAGTAAACATTCAGTAAAAGCTGAGCAGCCCATATCTGTGGAGTAAATGGGCAGTAGAGTGAACCATGTTCTTGCCTAACAGGGCCAAGGTACGCTGCCAGGGGATGTGAACTTGTAATTCCCTTTCGCTGTTGCTTGACTTATCAGCGAGTGCACCAGCAACTTTTTTTTTTGCAAGAAAAAGACCACAGAGCTGGTATGGATGTCCATTATCAAGATTAGAAATGTGTCTGCAACATTATGATGAAATGATTTAGATGAGAATATAGTGCTTCAAAGTACTTTAGCTTTGGAAAGCAGGTTCAGTGATATTACTGAGGAGTATAAGTAAAAATGCTCTAAAGTAATGTCAGATCCACTCAGGCTCACTGGAGTGTTGCAGCTAGAGGCTATTTACTGGTAAGTCATACACTTATATTCATTACCAACTTGCCATTATAGCATTCACAGTTTACCCTTCTTGATATGCTGAAATTAGCTTCACTGAAGCTAAAATAAACTTTTTATTCAACAATGTGATTCAATATTAAATCACTTTCTTAGATGTACACTTGGAGAATGGCATGACTTTAGTTGTTGTTGCTTATCTGAGACTTGTCTGAGATGGTGCTTGGTGTTAATTCTTCTAAAGAGCGTGAATATAAAGCTATACACCTTTTGATAATTGCAATCCTCTCCGGGAGGCTGAGAGCAGTCATCTGTGAATGGATGAAGAAATAATGGCACGGTTGAGAGCTGCTTGGGGGAACCAAACACATTTATTTGTGTGAAGTACTATGGTTTGAAAGCCAGAAATGATTCAGGGACCTTTCTTATGCGTGCCTTTATTTGACATTCTGGTAACAAGGTGAGGCAGGTAAAATGTTTTGTTTAAAAACAGTGGCTCATCTGTTTCCAAGGGTTAAATGAGTCAGAGGAACCAGCAGGATTTGATGTTCTCTGTGTGTAATGATGAAACTGTCCACAGTTGCAGGATGCGGGGGTGTCTCTCTGTGTTGGAGCATAAGAATTTCCTCCTGCCTTCTACGTGACACTCTGACAGTACCAATCCCACCTTATCTGTCCTTTTCTCCCCCGCTCGCTCTTTTTTTTTTTTCTCCACACACCTTCCCCTTCCATCACCCTGTCTGCACCAGTTTCAAAACCCTGCCGTGATAAGCACGCTGAATTAAAATGATTTCTTTTTAATTACTTTCCTTATTAAGTGCAATCCGAATCGCATGCATTATATATGTATGTTTCACTTCACTCCGTATGAGGATTACACCATTTGTGGGTGAACCTTGCCTGAGGGCAAAATACACAAATGCAATTAAATTAATTTCAGTGGAAAAAAAAACAACACATTTTCTCACAGTAGACAGTTCTGGAGAAAGAAAAAAAACAATTCTGTCTTCTACTGTATATGTGGATTTGAAGTTCATTATTTTGGAAATAATGAGTAGAGAAACACACTTTGTTTTTATTAGGGTGAAGCTTGTTCTTTACCTGTGCTTACAAGTGTAAATTCTAAAAAGAATGTAAGGCAGCCGAGACAGCTATACACTGTGATTGTTCCACAGTTACAGCAGCAGCATAGAGAAACATTTGGCCATCTTGTTTCATATTTCATTTTATGGCAAATTAGCATGAAGGTAATTTTGCCTGTTTCTTCTGAGGAATTATTGAACTGAGGTAGCTCCCAAGAATCACCTGTACTGTATGGCTTACTGTGTTCACTGTGCATCAAGCTCATACCGTGTGCTGAATTTCTGCCACTAAATTGCATGTCCTTTATATCCTTAAAGCACAGATCAATAATTTGTCTTTGGCTGTCAAGAGACCGGCAGACGAATAGATAAGAAAGTAAATGGAACAGAGACCAATTACAGCTGGCAGGTCTTATGTCTGTTGAGAGGTCAGTAAGCTCACCTACACACACCTGCCACTCCAAACCCACGCTACCTTACCAGAGTTGAAGCCTCACATCAAAGACGCACTACTTGAACTTGAAACTTGAATTGCCCATCCGCTACCTGAGAAACATTTGTATCTTTCAAAACTTCCATGGAGGAGAGCCTATCTACACATGGGAACCTTGATGACCCACAAGGCATAACATGGATTTACCCTCCCCTCTCTGTCATGCTCTGTTTAGAGAGCTAAGACACAAAGGGAGCCTGATGTGTATGGATTTTCTTTTAACGGTAATAGGACTGTCAGGGGGGTTGTACAGCTTGTTTGAGGATTTGGAGCCACAGACAGTGGTAATTGAAACTGACAGCAGGTTGAGCACAGTGACTCTGTGGATAACAACAATCATAACCCCCCTAATCATCACAGCAGCATATGCACATTTAGTTTTTAGGTAAACAAAATTATTTAGCTGCCACCAAATATCTTATTTTCCCGTCTTTGCTGATTGTCTAAACTTTCCTGGCACAGGGCCCCTGAGCAGCGGTATCATCTCATGGCATCCCAAAAGCTCTGTGCCAAGGTTGTCTCATCTTTTTTGAACCTTTTTTTTTTTAATTTCTAAACCTCCCTGACCAGTAGTTTGACTCAGATACCGCTCTAGGTGTGTGTGGAGATATGCATCATCTATGACAGTTAGAGTAGGTTTTGTTTAGTAGCAAACGTTGCTGAATGAAATTCAGTTAACATCACATTACTCTAACTGGAGACAGTTTTTCAAGTCAATGAGAAATAAAAGATAAAGACAGCTGCTGTCTGAAAGCAGGAACACATGTCAAAATAGATAACATAAATTGCTATTTATTACAATGATTTTAAAAAGTATAGTAATTACTGCGTATTTGCTGTTTGTTTTAATGGTGCACATGTTTGGAGGACTTCTGAATATTACCTGCTTTGAATGTTTGTTTTTTCAGATCCATTCATCCATTAGCTAAACCTGCTTATATTTGGGGGCGTGGGGGTGATATAGGGTGTGAAGCATAGTACACCCTGGACAGGAGAAACACACATGCTCAGCAATTAACCTAATTTTCATGTTTCTAAACTGTGGAAGAATTACTGAGTACCCAGAGGAAACCCAAGACACTGGAAGAACATGCGAACACTACACAGAAGACTCCTGCACTTTTAAATATTTCTTCTTGTGCTGCACCACTGTTCTGCTTTATTAGGTTCAGAGGGGCATTGAGATATTTTTGAAATCTCAATTTAAAAAGGGATTTTATAAGACGGGTGGATTTCAAATATAGCTTCTCTTAATTATGAGGAGTCATTTTCCACTTTGAATTGTGGAAAATTTTGTTATCCACTAAGGCAGATTAGTCTTTTTTCATGCAAAAAATTAGTGTCTTAATTACAAGAAAACATTGTTTTTGCACCACAGGTTAATGAGCCTAGGAGAAGAGAGCATTGTCCATATACATGGTGTGCATCATTGCAGTCATGTTGTCAATATGTCAAGTACAATTAATGCAATGTTTACATTATGTCAAGTAAAATATAGCTACTTGTACTTTCTTGTGTGTTGGCTATTAAATAAACACTCTCCTATCTGAAAATACTGCATGGTTGAGTGCAAATGCAGGTATTGTTCATGTGAAACAGATGGTAATACTACATATCCATCTGGAATGAAAGTGAAAACATAAACCTCACACTAATTCTCTATTCTGAACCTTGCGAATGTATACATGATATGTTATTGACAAACACCAACCATAACAAGCTAATCTTGACTTATATGAAAGACAGTGTTTTTCCATATTTTACTCTCAGTTCATTCCTAATTTTCATGAAGTCAAAAACTAATTGCATGTGAGTCAGAATAAACATCTGTCCTCATCATTTTCAATAAGTGCAAGCTGTCAGGCATGTAATCAGAAAATCATGCGCTGTCAGTCAATTTCCATTACAGACAATGCAGTTCAGTTTTTGTCATGATGTGTGCTTTTGAATGTTTGATGCTCATTTCCTCGTGTAAGGAGACAGAAAAACTTCCTGACTCTGTCTCTAGTATCAACAGCTGTTAATGTCTTTGTGACACTGACAAGTAAAAATAAAAAGCAAATATAGTTTTTTTTACTGCGTAATTTTATCTCTGCTTTGGATGTCATTTCATTTAATCATATCAGAGATCTAAAAGTTTCGTTTTTCTGAAGGTGTACAAATCAAAAAGAAACAAACATTTCAATTACAAACGTTTGTGAATATTATTCTGGCAACTTGATTGAGCAGGAAACAAAGTTAGCAGCCTCACAGCGGGGTGCTGACAGATGAAAAAAGGAGGTGAAGTGTTATTGTGGCTGGAATGTACTCAAAGCAATGCAATAGATGGCCACTCTGGGGTCAACTCTGCTCAGTCCGCCCTGGGGGAGAAATCTCCAGCTGAAGTATCACCTGCTTTGATATTGTGATGGCTGTAGAGCTTCTGCCTCTTCCTTCTCAGGCACACACACACACACACACTAATGCAGGAGACACTACAGAGGCTTGCTCAAGCATCCATACAATAATTACATGTTCATGTGTGAATTGATGATGCAAGTTTTCACAGTAGAAAATACTGTATTTGACATGATGAAGTCTTAATATTATTCCGCCCTGTAACACACAATTAAAATCACAAATACATGTAGTAATGCATATGAAATCTTATATAACAAACAATACTCAACATATCAGTGTGGCATGCATTTAATCTGCATATTTACCACAGTTCATTATGCAAATTAAAGGGAACACTGAAGAAATGTGACAGTTTTCAAATTTCCCAACTCAGTAAAGTTGACTGCAGGGCAAATATCAAGCAGGTAAGTAATCCCAGGTTATTCTAGTTTCTTACCTCTATTGTTGGTGACAGCTTTCCCGTCCCCTCTCCTACATTTCCTTCTGCCTCTCATTAGCTGAAGCAGGGGTGTAGACAAATGGTGAGAAATGAAATGGATATGCTTTAAAGTCTCAGTAATGGGTTCATGTGATGCAGTGAACATGGCTAATTAAGGTCAGGGGAGTTCTCAGGCAGTCCTACAGTTGTGTGTATATTTTTATGAAAGATATTTGTTGTGCAGCTCTGACTAGGACTGAGCTTCCTTGTGTCACCACCATAAGGATGAGTGTATTGCTGCCCTGGATGTTCAGAATAATCATCATCTACCTACAGTATTACCAAATTTCTCCAAATGTTGTTTTTCTGAGGATGGCAATTATAAATAACAAACTATCTCTTATTATCACCTGTATATTTCACAAAAAGGTTGTTTAAGCAAATTAGAAGTAGGACAAGGCTACAGAAGTCACCGGCAGCCATTGTCCTCAGATAGCCTGTGAGCTCATCTGTATTGTGCATAAATACAGACAAAGACATTGGCTGCAATTAGTTTAACAAATGGCTCAGTGGTCATTTAGGAAACTGCTCCCTTAAAACGTTTAATAGCTCAGGTGACTAATTGTGCACACTAACAAACATCAGACTGTCTTATATATCTATAATTTCCGACTGCCCCAGTAACAGATAGATCAAACTATATGACTATATTGTTACTGCCAAGGCATTTAAAAATGTAGACTTATCTCAGTTTTGCTGTCATCACAGTAAAAACAAGAGCGATAATTTCTATACATGCTGCAGTTATTTATTTGTTTTTAGCTATTGAAATTAGGTAAAAGCAATAAACACTTGCTGTCAGCACAATAAAAACTTAACTGTTCCTCTTAAATGTTGCAGTTAATGCTAGTGGTGTGTCCAGATAAAAATTAGTGAGTTAAATCACTTTTGCACACAAAATATTGATAATATCTTAACATTCAGTTACTCTTGCCATTTTCAAATGAACCTAGGACATTACAGTCTATTAGTTTAACATTTTTATGTTAAATAATATGACTGTGAGGTGATGATTTGGGGGGTATGTACTTTTTTGTTTTCATGGCCACCTTGAACCTTTACATCTCTTCAAGAATCTAGAAGTGTGAGTTAATTGTTCCACCATGAATGTATGTGTCCCATGTAAAAACAGTCAAATAACTATGTAACATCAAAACACATTGCTTTAATGTTAAAGTAATGTATTTAAGTGTAGTTGTATGCCTATCCACTTTTCTTGTTGAAAGTTAAATGAGAAGATGATACCACACTGGTGTGTGTGTGGTTCATATGGAACAGCTGTCAGCTGCCAATTAGCTTAACACAAATACTGAAATAGTCCATTGCACACTAGACACAAGATGTTTAATTGTGATGTTTACACTTGGGTTTTTGAATGGATTTAACAAATCATAAGTAACATGTTAATACTGTACATGAGCCTGAGAGGCACTGGAAGGCAGAATTGGATACCTTAGTACAGAGCTATGCTAACTGTTTCCCCCTGTTTCCAGGTATTTAGCTAAATAGCTGCTTACTGATCCATAATTACCATACAGATAAGAAGAGGGGTTTCAATGTTTTCATGCAATACTAGAAAGTAAGGAAATAAACATATTCTCTCAATACTGAAGTATTCCTTTATTGCTGCTTCCCTTTTGATTACATGAAGCATAATCAGTCATTATATTTCTAATTATTACACTGTCACTTTCATTGATAATGAGGGCAGGTTACTGATAGAGCCTTTGTTTCATCAAGTAAGAGGAGCCTTCCTAATTATTTGATGGGCTGTTATGTTGAGACACAAACATTAAAAACAGATTAAAAACAATACATCACACCATCCCTGCAGATTTGATCAAAAACCTACCTTCTATTTTTACAGTTATCAGTTTAACACTGATTATCACAGATGTTTTGCTATCTTGTAGCTTTCAATCTCCTGGTGATAAGTATCAGAGTGACTTATTTTCATGTTCACAATCAAGGATTGCATTACTGTCTAATCTCACGCTCTAAGAAGCAAAGCTAGATGAGGATCTGGGAGATTTTTACTTCCATACTGTTTTCAAATCAACCATTAAGATCTCTGTCTTCGGTAATCCTTTGAATGTCATTCACTTCTGATTTTAATGCTAGTCTGTGCTCAGAGGAAGTGCAGCAGGAAAAGCCGGGCTCTGTGCGTGTATTACTTCATTTTCAGTCAGTCATGTGCACAGTTTAGAGGAGTTATATGTAATAAGAGAATACAATATGCACTCCTAAACCAAGCTGTATGGTGGCTGGTGTGCAGAAAATTCACGTACTGTACCAGGAAAATACAGGAGCTTAGAGATTTTCTAACTGAACCAACTGAGTCAACACATGAATTAAATATTTTGCTTAGCAATTCTCTTGGTTACAACAACACTCTGCTACTACAGCACTTTAAAATCTTTTGTCAAAAAGGTGCAGATTCACTCAGTCTGAGCACCTTGAAAGCACATTTGCTCTTAAGGGACATTTGAATTAATTTGACAAACGTCCAACCAATTTATTTGTAACCCTTTGTTTTACTGTCCCTTAATTACTACATTTACCAGGCAAATAAATGAAGTTATAGTATTGTAACAGATAATTAGCAGATAATAAGTCGGGCTAATAAGTTGGTAAATACAGACAAACTACAGTTGAAATACTATGACAAACCTCCACTACTACTTCTTAACATCCCCTCTCTCTCTGCTTTTGTTCTCTAACAAAACCTGACAAAATATCTGACTCTTTAACTGTAAAAAGCTCCACTATGTTTGCCAGTTAGAAGCTAATTGTATCTGTCTGTTGTTGTGTGCTGAGTAGATAGTGTCCAGCTTCCTGCTGTGTTAGAAAACTAGAGAATGTGAGCAGTAACAGTAGAGTTGTGAACTGGACGGCGATGCAATGAGCAGTTACTCACTAAGGGTCTGCATTGCCAGGATGATCATGAACTGATTTATTCCTGTCTGTGACTTGTGCTTAAACACAACCTACTGCGCTTTGAAGCTTTCATGGCAGTAAAAACATGAACAGACAAAGTCTAATCAGTTCATGGAAATGCACTGGCACCCAGCAGTTCAAGATTAAATAGATTGGGGTCCACCCACAGATAATGCAAAAATAAACCTTATTTTAACAGTTTATAGCAGAAAATAGCCAAGAGGAACAGACAAGCGGAGTAAACAAAAGATAAGAAATAAACAAAAATGTTCACTATTTCCAACTAGAGGTGTAAAAGTCAACGTTGCATGAATTGGAGGTGTAAACCAACAGCACAGTTGAAAATATGGTGATTAAAATCAATCAAAACCAAATAATTGACAAAAAATAATTGAAATTCTGATATAGACTGCTACCTCAGCAGCTTTAGTCAACACAAATTATCACACACAGCATGAGTGTGAGTATGTTCTTAGGAACAAGCCTTCAAATTCAAAGGGACTGCCTTCATTTTAAATGTGTACTATATGGATATTAATAACTGATCCTTTATTAATCCCTTTGGGGAGCCACCTTTGAAGCTCCAATGGTTCGGGGTTCAGTGTCTTGTCAAGGAACACTTCAACATGTGACCAGGAATTGGGGGAACCACCAACATTGGGGTTCATAGACGTAAACTTACTTGACGTCTTACCCAATTCCTGTCTGCTGACCCAGATCACTGCACTAATAATATTTCAAAGTAAATTTCTACAGAGCAGGATGAATTTGTGTTAATGATATGTAAATGACCCTGTTTAGATCTTTGTATCTCATCTTTGTTTTTCCGCACACTCCATGCTCATCAGTAGCAATGACCATGAGACTTCCCACAGTGAAGAAAAATCTGGGCATGTTTAGAAACTCCACTGTCAGTGCTGAAAGGTATCTTACCAGGGGGTCTTTCTAATTAAACTGGTGCCCAAACCAAGGCTGTGGGAGATGGTGCATCTGCTATGCAAAGTGGCTAGAAATCCTCCAGCTGCCCATCTGCAAAACATTTCATCTGGCCTCTATCGAAAAAGGCGGTTTGGGAAAATGCCTTTATTTTTCATAATCCCCCCTCTCTCTCCTACCTTATCCATATTTCATGAAGAGCTCTGGAGGTATGAAATTGTCTGAAACTAATCCACTACTGGATATTTAGTCCCAGATTAAAATCACTCGCTTCACTGCCTCATAATTCTGTTCCTATTGATTGCCTGGGTCCAAATATAAGTCAGGGATGTACAGAACGTTTTCCTGGGACTCTGCAATTGTATCAGCATTGCTTCTCTGCACTGTATCCATGTAAATGGTGCCTACCAGAGTGAGCCAGGATTTCTTGCACTGCTACTGGTTTGTTTAGGCTCATTCTGACACTGTAAAGGCATACTTTCATGGTACAACAGCCACATCTAGTTCATCCACAACTGAAGGACAACAGAAAAATGTCCACAATGTGAGCAGCCAGAGGGGTGGATAGGGATGCCACGGGCCCCAAAATCTCATTAGCCACCCCTAGGTCCACCCCTGCCAGATGTCATAAGGTGGAATAATAACTGAATGCAGAACCTTCATGATAAGGAGACTGAATCTGAGGATGATATACATATACATATATATATATATATGTATATGTATATATACACACTATATATACATATTTTCTTACAATAGTATTTTGTAGTACTCACATCCAGGCAGATGTTTTCAGATGAATTTTTCCTGACTGCTCATTATTATTTGTTATTGACTATTTTGAGTTATTTAGAATACATAAAATGGTGTATTTGGCCTTTATTATAGCACATATAAACACATGAATAAAGAGTTTCTAACATCTGTTTTGAATGTGAGTGTAACACCTTTAGCTGTGTGCCCCCTTCTGGTTGCCCATTAGGAAATTTCTGCATCTGCCCCTTCTGGTGTGAAACAGGAAGTTGTCTTGATGCTCGGTTGGTAGACTAGAGCATAATATTGTGTTATGCTAGAATGGGACCTAGGAAAAAAGTTACCAAACATTCTTCAGATATATAAATTAGGAAGGAACTTTGTTGGAAAAAAACGACAAGGGAAAAAAATGTGTCATTCTCATATCTAAAATATGCAAACATCTTCTCGACAGCTTGAACGTGGTTCATTCACAGTATTTTGTTAGTAGTTTGTTAAAACCAATTTTGCTTTATTGTGTGTGAGCAATAATTGATAATTAACAGTAAAATGCCTTCCTCTTCTGAGTGTGAAGCTGGCTGGCATGCAATCCATGCAGGTGTGAATAAGCAATGTTATTCTATCTCAAAGTGCTATTAAAGCAAATGTTTGTGTTACTGATATATCATTGAGATACATCTCTCCTGAAAATTTGTTTTCACGATGTTTGAGCTGAGTTGGATGGAGAAAAAACAGGATGGCCTACTCAAGGCAAGCTGCAGGGGAAGTGGGGGGGGCCTTCAGATTTGTGTTGTGCTGTCTTCCTGCAGGGTGCTCTCCAACACACCATCCATGAGACTCACTTGTCAAAAAGCTAAAGATGGAGATGTGTTGATGCATGCCTGCCAGAAAATCACAGCGCAACTGTTCAGTGCCAAAAGCCACACAGGCATGGCAGGTGAGAAACTGAATGAAACTCAGAAACTCCGCAGGAGAAAGAGAGAGTGAGGGAGTAATAAGCACCGGTCTGTCACTGAGTCACTGTTCGCTTTTCAAAATGATGTCTGTGGGATGTTAAAAAAAGATTTTCACAAAAAGTTTGAATTGAAAACACACATCAGAACAAGAGTTGAATGGAGTGTGACTTATGCTGCTTGATTTATTCAGCAAACCTTCCAATAATAACATATTAAATATAATACATGCTGGATAATGTGAAAGCCAAAATTTAAATTCTGCAGCAACAACAACAATCAACTGGTTATCTTTGTACATGGGGAAAGTGAAGCACTTCCATGTGCACTTGAGTAATTATGGAAATAAGTATTGTTTGTTTACCCTGGCTCTTTGGCACAGTAATCTGGCTGCAGATAGATTTTTACCAGGCACTAGCTAGAGTATCATGTCTGGTACAGTACAAGCCCTCTTGCCTCCAAAGATTATTCCATCTATGAAGAGTCTGGCAAGTAAACAAAGGAACAGGTGGTTGGCTGCAAAAGAGGCAAAGGAATAATACCATGTCTACAGTACATGGATCTCTGTGCGTTTGTTCTGAGCTCCCAGCTCCCTGACTGCGTGCAGAGGCCTAATCACAGTGTTTATTTGTCAATTTCAAAAACATTCAGAATATTTGACAATTACGCTCTTACTGTGGTCAAAAACCACGTGTTTTATTTTTCAATTTTTTCCCCCAGATACATTTTAGGGTCACTCAGCAGTTGAATGGCTGAAGGCACCTGAGTACAGTAGTGATCTAAAATGTGTACAGAATTTTTTTGGCTACCTTAGCTAAACTAACTGCTAAGTTAAAATATTACTAATACCAAAAAAACTGACATCAGCTTATGACTTAAAATATTTAATATTGCTGGGAAATTTCAGTTTGTTCAATACCTTTGTTTGACCAAATACCTAAATATCTAATGAACATGGCAGGCTAAATAATTTATAAAATCATACCCGCTACACATCAGTACACATCATCACATTTTTACACAAAACTGTTTCCCTGCTTTTCTTCTCTTCTTCTTCAACAGCAGCCTCCCAAGTTCTCCTTTAGACTGGTCCACCTGCGTTCAGTGGTGTGTTGGAGAGTAACAGATGGACGAGAGCAGGGTTCACACGAGTATGAAAACACTGACTGTTGCACTAACCCCTACTGAGGAGCTCATTTGTGGTCCTTCAGAAAAACCATCATCCAGGCTTAAATCTGCAAAATACAGAAGCAGAAATAGACGGTGCAGCAAGATGCCTAAATTGAAACTTCAAATTGTTAAAAAAATATGATGGAAATATGGAATTTGTCTTTGTTTTATTTATTAATTTGAGGAATGTTACAATCTGCACTTTTTGTTGCCTCGTCAGTGGACAGTTAGTCACTTAGTTCACTAGAACTGTTTTCATTGCATTTAGATTTTATAGATACAGCAACTTGTCAACCTCAGCCAAGTATAAACAACTTCTTCTTTTTTTATCTCAAAATATTTTCATTTTCTCTCAAGCTTTTTATGCACATAATGAAATTGAGCCTCTCAGAGCTACTAGAATAGTTCTAGACACTTAATCTTTACACTTGCATAAAGCTAGACTAGCTGTTATCCCTCATCTCAAAATGAATATTTACCAGACATATATGACAGTGAATGCAACAAGCACTGTATAATACCTGATTTTGAACAATTCCTTCAAAACAAATGTAGGAATACCACTAATTACATTAGATTTTAGTAGATTTTAAACACAAACATATTGATTTCCTCAGTGATGGTGTCCCATTCTTCTCAGTGCACTCACAAACAAGCAAACCAGGATTTGTTTATTGTGTATACTAGTTCTGAGTATGCTGCTGGTGTAATGATGATACTAAAGCAACACAACAACTGTAAATAAAAAAACATAACTCTCTTCTCATAATGGTCCAAGTTTGTGGGTCAACCTCTTATATAACTCAGGAAAACACGTCAGAGCCAAAAAACGTCTTATTGGCTTTGCTAGCTATACTTTATACTTATTCATTGTAAATATAAATCGCAGAAGACCTGATTAGGCTGAGAAGCATTACAGAGTGTCTGTGACGGTGAAGTCATCTAGTAATGACCAGGCAGGGCAGCGAAAATCCACATATTCCAGAGCACTGAATTCAGATTGGGGAATGAATCCCACGAGTTTGTATCCAATAATATAACTTGGTGTGAATAAGCCATGTTGCAGTGAGCTTGTGCACAACTTGCTGCATGTTCTTGTTGATTCCCAGAAGAGGAATGTTTTTAATTAGCCCCCCAGTGATGACTCCCCATCTCAAGGTTCTACTGTACATGGATCACAGATTTTGTTTTGAGGCCAATCATTTTACCTTCATAGTGAAAATTCCCCAGATGACCGTGACTCTTCCTGAACTTGTACTTTGCTGAAAACATTACACTTCCCCTGCCACCATATTTCAGGGGGGAAAACGCATCTGAATTTGGAAAAAAAAAAAAACAGCTTGTGAGAACAGAATTCCCAGGTGTTGTGAGCTTGCCCTGGAATTCAGATACTCAAAATACAACTCATATCAAAGAGGGAGGTAGGATCATTTGGCAAGTGGGGAGAAGATGAGACAATTCCATGGAGCTGTAAAATGCTTCTAAAGTCTTTAAATAAAAAAGAGAGAAAAGACTATAACAAGGTAAAAAGAAAATCTCTTGGAAAGATTTCTTTGGTCTTCAAAGAAGCCCTGACAGCTCCCACCCTCCGTGTTTGTCAGCAAAATTCAGTTTCATTCATTAAGTAGTTCTATAATAAAACAAGGAAAAACAATTCATTGACTATGCCGCTTTTTCTTTTCTTTTCACACATTGTCAGCCTAAATTGACAGCTAGGTTAAACACAGAAAAATACATGAAACATCACTTACTTAGGAGCCAGTGTAAGTTTGGCAGCTGTCTCTGCTGCTTTTCTTTTTCAAACTCCTTTGATAGGAAGGTCTGTGGATGCACAAAATAATGCACGCCCAGGAAATTTTACCAAGACAGGACTTAAACAGCAATAAGTTGAAGTTGGTACTTTTAAAGGTCATATGACTTGTTTTGCCTCAGGAATGTTTGCACCTTAAAGGATATTTCTGGTTACACTTTCTGTTTTATGCCCACTACAACAGCACGTGCAGAAGAATCCCATGAAATCCTTTAATGGTAGTTTTAATTTATCTAATTTAATCAACTACTACTGTAGATTTGTGATTTCTGCTTAATAAATTCTACTGTGTAAGGAGGTAAAGTAGTAAAATCCCTTTTCCACTTCAAAATAAGTAAAACTGTAAAAGTCAAAACATTTTAAAATACTGCAACATGACAACTGTTCAGCTGAAAGGACACATTTTGGTGCATTTTGTGTTCAGCTGTTGGTCGTTCAGGACTCTCTGAGGGCGTGTTGGAGAGAAGCCCTGGCAGCAAACTGGAGGTATGTAAACCTCAGCAATTTGGCAATTATGACATGTTGAGCACAATTCATTTTTATGATGAGACTTAAGAGAAAACAGGCCAAAGATAACAACAACTGAAACGATTTCTGGATTGTTATGTTCCACGCCAAAACACTGTACCATTTGCATCCTAAGGTTCATTTTGATTGTTGATGGTGTACTTTTGGTGTTTGCTGAATGGCCAAGATAACATCTGGGATGCACTGGAAATGAAAATTGGCTCTGAGTCATGCACCCAGCCTCTCTAAATCAATCCAGGAGGCAGGAGGTAGAAAATGGAAAAGGGAAGACAATACAAAGAGATTACACTTATCTGAGCTCGAGCAGTTGAATTATGCTCACAGCACAGTTTATGATAATGACTCAGGTGTTATTTCATTATGATCGCAATGGGCATGAAGCTCACTCACCTGGGCCAGTTATCAGAGCCAGCCCACTGTCTCTGTTTGTCTGGTTCTTATGTTTGTCCAGATCAGGCAAGCTGTAGCCAGTGATATCACAAAATGTCCAGGAATCCTCCTGACTGTAGCGGTGACCAGTCCAAACCTGGATGAAATGATGTCAGGCTGCAGCTACAGTGTATTTAAATGCAGAAAGATAATACATTAAACGTCACATTTTTGTATCTGGCATTTTATCATAAAGGAGAAATGAAATTCTGATTCATTTGCACAAAGGATTTCTTCAAATCTTAGTTTATTTTACTAAACCTTAGATTAAGTTCAAGTTATTATAAAAAAACTTTTACATTATACTACTTAAATAAATGTAGTGGAAGAACGTTTGTTGTCCAAATAAACAAGACACTGGCAGTGTTAACCCTGCAGTTGACTCTGTGCTTTCTAGAGTTAACCCAGATTGAAGGGTTCAGGACAGCCCAAAGCTCTAAGATGCAAAAGTCAAAAGCCTCAGAGCCCCCCCAAAAAACGTAAGAAGCATGGAAGCTTTCTGAGATTTTGTTGGTTGTTTCTTGTAGAGCTGTGAGTCAGGCAATTTTGGTCTGTGGGTGAAATCTGGCCCTGCACCAAAATCATATGACCTGAAAAATGATGTCTAAAATCTATTTTAGCTAGAAATAGAAATAATTCCCAAGTTCACTGAAAATGAAGTCAATTTATCACCTTAAACTGGTTTCAATATTTCTCATTGTGGAGAGATTCATGTAAACAGACTCAGTTGAACTCTCCACCAACCTGTAACAGGTCAGGCTCTGTGCTGCTCCTGCTGAAGACATTAAGGAATAACCACTTTATCAACTAAAACCATACCACATTGATTTTTAAAAATCAAACATAGATTTAATTTGATTACATTAATTCACCACAGAACGAACAGCCAGTCATTTTTTTTTAACAGCCAGTCATGCTAAAAAGAAGGTTTTTCACTTTTCAGTGGAGCATGATTCTGGTCGTGACTGTAGCTGATTCCTCCACATACTATATGTCAGAACATTACTCAGATGGCCATGTTGTATATGCTATATAAGTAGGACAGCTGCAGAATATAGTACTGCCAGAGCTTCAACAAAGAAACAAAAAACCCGTAGTTTCATGAAGTTAAGTAAGGTACTTAAAAGTATATTCAGTGGAACCAAAGAATTGTTTCTCTACTGTAAAGTGTTATTAGTAAATTAGTAACACTGATTTATTCAAAGATAGTTGTCAAATTGCATCATCAAGAGTCACATTCCTATGTAAGTCTTAAAATGCAAGGATCCAAAGCATGGATACTAAACGTTTTTAAGGTTTTAGGTTTTCAGACTTAGGAAAATGCAAAGATAAAAAGATTTACTTAAAACAGAACTATGCACATAAGCTCTGCTAATTGATGATCTCCCTGTCTCAGTAATTACCCTACCATGCTGACAAATTTATCTACTTACTGCTTTGTAACATCAGTCTTTGATACTGTCAAAACTCAATGTTTGCACATACTGCATAGCACAAAAATAATCGTGTCGTCTTGCACAAATCTAAGATTGTGTAGTTTTACAATGAAAATAATGACATCTTTACCTCTGATATACTGCAGGTCTTGGTTGCTAAATGACACATGCTGTATGTCACACTAAAACCCTTTCAGTCAATACAGTAATATTTAAATTAGCTGCTGTGTGATGCATGGCAGGTGCTAAAACAGAACTATCCTGTTATACACACTGTGTGGCTCTGCTATTCCTGGCTGCTTTGGGGTTAACAGGGTTAATACAGGAAGAGGCGGCTTGTGTCTTGGAGGGAAAATGACTTTTACTGGTGAAATATCACACAAACAGGTATAAAGAGCAAGCAATCC
>JAUBNQ010000002.1:8285326-8299561 GCA_032353495.1 Ctenopoma kingsleyae | reverse complement strand
GGCGGCTTGTGTCTTGGAGGGAAAATGACTTTTACTGGTGAAATATCACACAAACAGGTATAAAGAGCAAGCAATCCAGTACCATGACTAACATCTTACAGTAGCTTAATTAGGTTATTTGTTGTTGTGACACTCGTGATGACTAGAACAAATCCTTTAATGTGAGACACCATGTTGTGAATTCTAAAAAGCAGTTCACTTCACTGAGGTGGGTATGACAACCAATTGATGAATGTCTGCCTTTATTGATGGTCTGAAAACACTAACCTGAGTTTGTCCTAATAGCACCATGGTCTGATGAATACATATCCAGTGACAGAACGTGTTTGCGTGTGAGCATGGGTGCACGTGTGTCTATGAGATCACATGGCCCATGAGAAATGATCCGTAGGAATAGGTTTCAGCAGATTGAGATGCCGTTAGGAAAACTACTGCCACATCCAAGAATTTAGTTTTGAGCTCCAATTTCCTCTCTGGGGTTGCGATCATGTTTGTTTTTGCTAAACATTGTTTACTTTCTGGTGTGTGTGTGTGTGTGTGTGTGTGTGTGTGTGTGTGTGTGTGTGTGTGTGTGTGTGTGTGTGTGTGTGTGTGTGCGTGCGTGTGTGCGTGTGCACATTTGTGTTTATATTGGGTTTTCATAGATCTGATGCTAAAACTGGGTGCCTGGCAGGAATAAGAATTAAATCCCTGCCGGCTTCCTTTCCATGAAAAATAGATTATCCTCACAGCGGCTAACTGACATGGTCTTTTTATTTTAGGCTATGTTTGCAATGACACAACTGCCAGCGCCTACTATAAACACTATGAATACCAACACCAATACTAATAATATAATATATTACATAATGTAATTAATATCATTCTGCATCACAATATATGATATCGTGTAATAAGTCATACTGGACGATGGTGACCAATGAGTTAAAGCCAATTAGGCTGAGGTCAGAAGGCCATGTGAGGTTATTTATGTATGTGTTTATTTACTTTTTCACTTATTTGTTTTCAAAGACTACCCTCCTTCCCTGCACTTAATGTGACTTTCTTCTTTGGCCTCATCAGCAAATATGAAAAAAAAATCAGCCCCGCTGGGTATGAAGTAGGTCAAACTGTTAGTAGTTAATTTGGGCTTGGCTCAGACGAGCTTGAAACAGCACTTATTTTTCTGTTCACTTAACTCCCGCTCTCTGGATAATAGATGATGCAGTCCAAAAGCCCTTAATCTTATAAGTTTGCAATATTCCAAACGTATATTTTTTGAAACCATAATGTCATGCTGTTGGTTAATGTAAAGAGGAATTTTTTTGCACTGTGTTGTATGATAGAAAACTATTCTCCGCATCATTAACTCTTGATGTGTTGAGTGTAATAAAAGGGGGTTAAAAACTGTTCTCTCATACACTGAGGACTGTTAAAAGTACACATGCATTGCTGATATTGTTTGCAGCCTTACCTGCTGTGTGTGCAGCATACTGTATGTCACTCACTCGTCATGAAAAGTCAGACTCACTTGTTAAACTAAGTATTCAATCACCTCCACGACCAGGACGCTCCAATCGTATCTCCTTCTCTGACATTCTCTCACACTGACAACTTCATACAGTATCTAGAACTTAAAATGCATGATAAGGGAGAGTATGACACTTGACTTGCACTATGCAAATGTTAAGGGACAAAGTTAAAGAGGTTTTGTAAGAGCTTACAACCACCAGCTCATGCTGACCTCTCTGCCCCTTCACTGATAACACTATAGCTCATTAGAGAACTTTACACACCACTGATGTGGGAGGTTGATACAGGCAAAAGAAAGTTAATTGCATTTTTGTGTGTGTCTTGATATACTTGACAAAAACATGATATTGCAGTACACTGTATATGTCTTTCAAAGTCAGATCACACTGAATACACTTTATTTTTAGTGCTTCTCATTTTTATTCAAACAGCAATAAATGCAAATTTGAACCACACACACATTCTTTGTACAATCCCACCTGTCCACCCATCGCCTCAAATAAAATGTCCTCTCAACCTACACAACTGATATCACACTGATTTTTACACATATATTATTATTCATGTTTTGGTTCTAATACTGTATTAGCCTGTGCATAACTTTTTTACTAATACTTGTACTTTACTTTTTTAACTCAAGCACATCAAACTCTAATGTTACTTACATAAAAGAACATAATTAAGAACTATTATGTGATTTATGGTTATATATTATATATTGTATTATATAATTATAGTCATTTGATACAGTCAAGTAAGACTAACTGGACTTCAGAGCAAAGATTAATTTCTTTCTAAATGCAATTTCAATTTGACATTTGTCTATTTTTGTGTTTTAATGTGTGGCACTGCTCACTGCAAACCAATTGCAGAACTACTGAAATTATTACAACAATAGCTTTTTATATTTCTTAAACACATTTCATGATACAATTCAATTAAAAAAATAACTGTAAATCATACAAGCCACACATGTGAGAGTGAGGAGAATTCAGAGATAATGGCTATAAACTGAGATGAACATAAGGCCTTAACGTATAACACAAATACTAAGATTGTACTTGAAGACTTTGAATCAGGTTTGTCTACGATTGTAATTATGCATTAAATTAGATATTCAACCAGGCTTAGATGGCAATTTTGATTGTTATTTTACTGATTATGTAACCATACACCTGAATGTACTGTAGAAAGCTCTGTTTTTAAGTATTACCACAGCTTAACCCTTAGACAGACTCTTAACTCTTAACCAAAGGTAAATAGATCATATTTTTTTCTGTACGGTAACAATATATAAGTATAAAAGAAAAACAAAACTATTAACTATGAATTCATCAGCCTATTCTGATTTTTTACATATATACTGTATCTAGTGTCTTCTAACATGATGCAGACAAACTATTGCACTGTTTTCACTTGAACTATAATGAACCACTGTGATACTGTTTGCAGCCTGCACAATAATGACTGAATCAGCTCTAAAGTTTGTCAGTTGTCAAGAACTGTTGAAGAGTGCTGATGTGATTTATGAGATCCCAAGCTAGTGCAGGCAACAGGAAAGCCATACAGATGGGCTGTAACTTAGACACTAAGTGGCATATATTTGTTTTAATAGACCGAGAACTGTTTCTAACAGGTGAATCTTTTGATTTAGAGCCTTTTATGGCTTCAGGCCTCAGGTGTTGCTCCGATCACAGTGAACATTACAGCTCACGCTCTCTTTTTTTTACTGTGACATCAAGGATGATGTGAAAAAACATCTATCTGTCTTGTAAGAGTAGTTTGACCAGTTAGTTAACATATATACTGGTTTGTTACAACATACAATATTTTAGAAAAATACTCAATATTTCATCTTCCAAAATATTGCTTTAAGAGACACCTGTCAACCACATAAAAAAACATTTTGTGTTGTCATGACATTGAGTGATCAGAAAATTGTATAGCTATGCAAATTAATAATACTGTGATACTAAAATAATGCCTTAATTGTGCTCTTCATTTGTTGTGTGTGTTCTTTCAGTTCTAGGCTGTTTTAATGCTGTAGATCATGTGTGATATTTGAACTATAAAATTACACTTATCAACTTTAATAATTATTAATAAATCAATTACTGATGCTTTACAGATTATTTGATTACTTTTTTAGATAAGATATAAATAATAAACATTTTGGCTGACAAGTTATGATAAAATCTTTCTGGCTGTTGAGTCATTAATAAAATCAGACCAGTGATAGCTGAGATAAAACACCAGGTACACAGTTGTATATACTGTGTGATAATAAATCTTTAATAAAGGGTAATGAACTTCTGTCTTCTCCCTAAAAGTCACATTATTAGGGAGTGTTACTGAAATACTTTACAACAGTGACACCTAAAATACAAGCACAAACTACGTTAAAGTTTGAGATCAATTTCAATTATCTATTAAATTCTTGTATCACAGCACTTTATTTAAAACAAAACTACAGAGGATAATTACAGTATGCTAAATAAAGCATAAAAAAGATCAGGTCAGTGACAAATGGTGTAGAAACAAGATTGGAGCCGTGAGTCACGATGGCACCATGTCACAAAGCAACACACTGACTGCAGCTCTCTCCAAAAATGAGTAAGTTCTATAAAGTAATATTTGCTCCAGGACTGTTCTTGTTTTTTTTCTTGTTGTGCATTGTTTTCTTCTAACACTGTGTATCCACTGCATCATACTCACAGCAACCATCTATTTGGTGTTTTTTTATTAATTAGCTTCACATTGCGGCTGAATGCCCTCCACTGTAGAGGAGATGTGAAGCACACCCACACAGACACAGACTCATAGCCTTTGTCTAGCCCCATGTTTGCTCATATATACAGTACAGTACAGTATAAAATACCAGTGTAACGTTTGTCCTGATATGTCATCTCTGCTCATAAATTCCCCTGTCCTATAATGGGGGCACAGAGCAGAGGCATGAGGGAGAAAAATGAACTCCATCAGGAAGCTGGATAAAATTTCTCTGACACACACAACCTTGGTCCAGTAAGAATATCTCTGTATCCTGCTGACATGTGATCTTCTGAATCTATTTGGGACAGCTTGTCTCACTGAACTCTAAACAAGTCCTTTCAAGCTGCATCATTCATCAATTTCAACTCTGGTTGTGGGCTACAGATGATACCCCACAAGCTCGATAGCTGGCAGACATTTAACAATGTGTCATGCAGGCATTCTCAGACAACCCACGCTTCAGGCTTTTACTAATGCAACGCTTCAGGTGTTGACAATCATAAAAGCTTAAGGTGCTGAGAAAAGTTGATCACATACTATTGTTACCATGACAGCACTAAATCAACATTATTGCAGATGGGCTTTGCAGAAGTGTCGTTTCTGGCTAGTGAGCATGTAACTCCTCCAGCAAAGACACACATTTTTATCCCTCCATTCTTTATTAGCCGCTTTTCCTCTCAAAGGTCGTGGGGGTGCTGGAGCCTATCCCAGCTCTCCCAGGTGGGGTACACTCAGGACAGGTCACCAGTCTATCACAGGGCTGACAGAGACACCCAGTCACACATATGGTCAATTTAGTGTCGCTAACCTAATGTGGGGAAGCTGAGTGTGAGAGAACCCACACAGATGCGGGGAGAGCAAACTCTACAGACAAAAGGCACCCAGCCAACCCATGGATTTGAACCTGGTTCCTTCTCGCTGTGTGTCGGCAGTGCTAAACACTACACCAATGCACCTCTCCACATTTTTTTTCGATTTATTTATTTATTTATTTATTTGTCCAAATCTGTCTTTGTTTGTGATGATGGTACAGTACCAGCAAAGCACTTTCTGCTGATGGAGAGGTTCAGCAGATAAATGATGAAAGGGATTTTCTGAGAATCGCTGTTATGGCTCTTTGAACTATTTTTACTGCCTTATTTTCCATGATTGCTGGGAGGTCCAACTCTTCTAAGACAACTTCTGTGCACAGCCTTACAACAATTGTATGTCTTGTTTACTGTGGGATGTGGATGTAGTATGGTGTAGTAATTGAATGGGTGAATAAGTTATCCTGCAGTTATCTGTTTCTTTTCTGTACACCATATTCTGAAACCACGCTGTAACACAGTCTAATGAGGGGATCCAGTTTTAGAAACATTTGCTTTTTTTTCATTGGACTAAAGAAGCAGAATGTGATACAAATGATGTGGTGAGATGTTCTGGATGTTTTTCATACTAAATGCATTTATAGCTATACAATGACTGAGACTGTTCTGACTTAAAGATATCAGACAGTTCTCCTTGTCTTTCTGCAACCTTAATTCCTTGCTTTTTTGTTAATTTACTTTGATGAGCTGTTAAAGTTAAACACACCAGTGCAATGTACTCTAAATGAAAGTGTTTCTTCAGTAAATGTACTTGGTTGTGCATTTTTAGAAAAGCTGTGTGTTCTTACTTAATATTCTTTTGAATAGTGTGGAATACTATTCTAATGGTGCTGGACTATGAAGTAATGAAAACATATCTTCGATATTTTATGACAAATTAGCTATTTCATATTTATTTTTGCTTTTGCAGACAATTACAGACAAAGATATGTAGGGTAAGTTATCCAATGCGGTCAGTTATGTGGTCTAACTTCAGTAACATAAAAGAAAAAATGTATTTGATGTAGATTCTGCTGTAATTATTATAATTTGTTACTTTTGTAATGTAACTGTCCATGTTAATAAAGACGTTTATTGTTAATCAGCCATTAGAGTGCCTGTAATTATTTTTTTTACATCACAGCTTGTAGATGAGAGAATATTTTCCTTTCTTTGAAATTCCTCTTGATCAACACTGATCACACATACTGTAGCTACATAGTCTGTGAAAACTCATAGCCCTGTTTTACTGTTGCTGTTTCAGAGACTGTAAACAGAACCAGTTTCTCTAGTGGACTTCTGAAATATGTCATTATTAGAAAACTAAGTTCATAAGCATTTATTACAAAACAATGAAAAGTCATGAATAAGGTGACAAAAAATGTTTTTGAATGGTTAAAGAAGGACATAACAGGACGTTAGACTTAATCTTGCAGGGTTTTCGTCTATATTATTAAATCTTTTATCTTTTTTCGTGCAAAACAACAAAAAAGCATGTTGGTTTCTTTTATTTTCTGGTCCAAATTTTATTTCTTATTTCAGCGACTTGGTCCTAATATTAAAACATGGGACAAGAGCAGAAATATTATCCCTCATCCTCAGCTTTTGAAATAGCTTAATCGGTAGAGCTGCCATCTATTAGAGTGACGTGAGCAAGATACACGGGTACAAAACTGGTAGAGACCAGCCCCAAGAGGAGGCTCAAGTATTTCCTTTAATGAATGAGCCCTGTAACATCGATGCCTGTTGACCTGGACGTGTGGTTAAGCTCTTCAGCTGGGGTCAGCGTTTCCAATTTCCATTAATATTCTAATATGATGTATTCAGTTTAAGAGTTGTGAGTGCAGAATTCAGTTTGTAATAGCTCAGAGAAACTTATTATCTCACGTAGAAATCCACTAATGCCTGGTCTAAGGCTAATAATAATAATAACTGATACTGCATTAATCCCCTTGGGGAAATTCTTGTGGACAGGCAGCTGCGTTCTAGGTGCCAAGGGTTCGGGGTTCAGTGTGTTGCGCTTCAACATGTGGCCAGAAATCGGGGGAACTGGGAGTATAACCATCAACCCTGGCGTTTGTAGACAAATGCCCTACCTGGCTAACTGAGCCACGGTCACCGCTGAATGTGTACGTGAGGCATTTTTATCTGTCTCAAGTTCACCTTCATGATAATATTCAGAATAAAATACACACACACACACATCTGGGAGCTCAGAATACAAATAACTTCTTAAAAATATAATCTCAAAAAGATAGAGGCTAGAAATCTCTGACTGTATATGTGTGTGTGTGTGTGTGTGTGTGTGTAGAGATAAGACAAGAAGAAGAAATCGGGTAAGCAACCTTTCACCGCTACGCTGCATCAAATCCAAGGCTGCTTTTTTTGAATTGGCTTGATTACTAATGCAGCCATCTGTCATTCTGGCAGGTACAGTACAGGACTCATGTGTGCAACACTCAAAGGAAATCTGGTTGCGTTATGAAAAACATCACCCGTACGGAGTTAACAGGCACCTGTAAAACTTGCCACATCGGATAAAAATAATCACATGGCCTTGAGAACGTCCTACAGTGAGGCCATTGTTTAAACGCCACAGTAAAGTCAGAAAACAATGAGGTTTGTGTGAAGAGAAGAAGCGGAGGAGATTTTATTAAAGAGATCAAATTACTTTAATCCTTATCCTACAGAGAACTACGCTAAGTAAAAGATAAAACATTTACTTTTCCACTGACACAAATTTAATGTTTATTTAAGTGTATAAGTGCTGGTATAGTGCTAGTAATTTTCTTGACTAAAGTAAAAATCTTTTACACTTCAGAGCCTCATTTCTATTTACACTCAAGTGTTTCAATTGCACTGCATTTATCATATTATAGACAATGCTCCGGTTCCTTCTGACTTTTTCAACACATTACTTCATATTTTCTCTTTGGTGTTTCTTTTAGCCTGTGAGGTTATTTGCTGTAAATGTCACCTGGGACGCTGAGTGACAAAATAATGACAGCCTTTTTTTTTGAGGCAGAGCAATTTCCCAGAATTGAATGAGCAGGATGTGTGCAGAGTGAACAATATGTGCACTCGCCTCCCGATTGCGCTCTATCAATACCGTTCTGACATCTCTCCAAGAATGTGTTCAGACAAATAGATTGGGCATCTCACAAACAGACGCAGAGAGGCAAATAAAGATTTAAACACATACTGCACATGTGTTGTCCAGTGGCCCCTGTTTTTGTTGAGTGCAGTCAGAGGCAGGAAGGGATCACAGTGGCGATGTCAAAATATCTTAAACCAGGTTTCCTCAACATGAATTTCTGCTGCAGTGTACTTTAATTGTGACATAAGTGCTTGCTCTTATCTACAAGTTTAGCAAATATTAGATAATTAAAGTGTCATTGAACCGGGTGGGTTGTGTGACACAAAAATCTTTTCTTTCCATTAACATAGCAGCCGCATGCATTTGCATGTCAAATGTCACTAAGAGAATGGAGTTGTGATGTGACAGATACATGACTCGTTTGACTTGTTATATGACACCTTTATGCGGGTAAAATGAACAGTTTAAGTCACATGAACTCAGTTACTGAAGGTCATTAAATTTTAATTGTATATCTTTAGTACATCTGTTTTTATCAGTTTGAACATTTTTTTACATGTTATTTTTAGAAGTGTAATCAATCACGTCTTGTACAAATGACATTCTGCCTGGGTGTTTTTTTGGAGGGTTGAACATGTGCTAGTGAAGGCAGGTGTGTTGGTACATTTCTGCTGTTAATTAAATGGTTCATTGGATTTGAAAATGAATTTTAGAAGTGACTAGATTTTTAAAAATGTGTAAAATGTTACAAAATGATTACTGATGGGAAAGGAGAATGCATTGTAAGATGAAGAGAAGTTATTAGCAATCTTAAGATGTTTCTGTAATACAAATATAGTCGCAACACACACAGTAAAAGTCCATATGTAACGCTTGTGTGTATACTGTATTTATCTGCTCCATAAGGTGGATGTAGTTATGGTCAGTAGAGGAAGAAGTATTCAGGTCTTTTACTTCAGTAAAACTATTAATAAAACAATGGAAAAACAATACTTGATTAGAAGTACAAGTTCTGTTATTCTTCGTAAAATGTTTAATGCATTAAACCCGCTGTATGTTCATACTGTAGCTGGTCAAGATGAAAATATATGCAGTTTTGCAATTTATGTAAAGCAATATATTTGTATATATCTATACGATTGATATAAACTTATGTGGCAAACAGTGGTGGAAAGTAATTTACTCCAGTACTGGGAAATATAATAATACATATTCTAATACAGTATTTATACCTTGTGATACTACTGCTTCTGATTACTTCTTCTACTACTTTTGCCAATTATACTGATAGTTGATAAATTATCATTTTTCTGCAGAAATGTCACCCATTCCCTCATGGCAGCTTCTCCACTGTGGTGATTTGCTGCTTTTCTTTGTTCCATACCACTGTAAATTGAAGACCTTTGACTTCTGGACTGTTGGTCTTGCAAATGAAGACAAGACATTTGAAAATGTCACATTGGATCTAGGATGTTAAAATATTATGTTACTTATTTATTTAAGGACAATTATAATGAAGAAAATGATTGTCACATAAATTGATAATTAAAAATGAGCGGTTGCAGCTCTAAACTAGATGATTATTTCAAATTTTCCATATACAATAATGGTTTGTACAACAACAAGCAACTATCAATCAGACAAATGTAGTAGAATAAAAAGAATAGTTGCCTCTAAAATGTAGGAGTGTAGCCTAAAATGAAAATTCTCAAATACCTCAAATTTCTGCTTACTGTAACGATATATGTACAGTATGTCTCTTTGTAATAAGCAATAGGATTATCTAGCACGGAATCAATATGTAGTATCTTGAAGTAAAACCCTCGTGACTGATCTTGAGTAATAAAGATCAGGTAACATTTTCCCAGGGTTGATACATGGCATTTTGAAACAGAGCTCCTCAAATGTTAAGTGTGGCTAGCTTATGTGTTCCTCCTACGCTGTCAGATCCAGCAGTGGTACAGTAGATGAGGTTCTCCTATCAGAGTTTCAGAGCAGCTCTGGGAAGGACTGACACAAAAGCAGGGAGTCATAAAACATTCAACATCATTCAAAGTCGCCTCTCCCATGCAAGCTTAGACAATGTGACATTCAAAACAACAAGAGAATGTCGATCCAGGAAGCACATTTCAGGAAACCTTTTTTTTTATAAGAGTAATGAAACATGGAAGGGAAAAAACTTGTGGGAAAAAAAGTCAGTTCAGCTTGACACATTTTTACTGTCATCCATTGTGTGGTTTATCAAACACACTCACAGTGCTATATTCACATTTCCTAGTTAGTTCCAATAAAATCACAATATTATTCTTTGTCAGTCATATAGGATTTTGAAAAAAATAGGATAAATTAAAAGAGGGAAAAGATTAAAAAGCAGTTTTAAAGCAAGTTTTTTAGACATGATCAGATACTTAAAGAGGTTGCCTTTCTTTGAGCTCTCGTAACATTTACATTCACAGCTGTAAACAAAATGCATTCATATGCAAATGCACCTGTTTAGAATTAAAGTCCGCTTAAAAATGTGTCATTCGCAGCGTTCATCTCTCTTTATTGTTTTATGAGCTCTTTAAAATGTAAGTGCTCCTTTTTTTTCTTCCTCCTCACCTATTAGAGCACACAGCTGTGAGGCAATTTTGTGGGGAAAAAAAAGAAATCAGGTTACCATGTGCTGAACTGCTAAGCAGCGAGTTTGATGAATTACAAGTCAGTTAGCTCATTCTGCTGACAGAATGCAAATTTATTTATGACCCCGAAACTGGAAGAAAATGAAATCATCATATATTTCCAAACATTCATGCAGTGTTTTAGATTAGGGGAATCTATTTGCGATTGAAACACATTCTGTGAATAAATTGTTTGAATTCCTTTTGGGAACAGCTCTCAGAGCACTACACTCAAACACTGCCGGGGCTGAGCTCTCACAAAGAATCTGCATGAAAGAAAATCTTAATTTAGGGGTATGACCGGACATCCAATCTTCCTCCAAGTCACAAGAGTTGCTCTAAGAATCAAAAACACAAAATCAACTTTAATTTTTTGAGTGTCTGCTTTTGATTTATAGTCAAGGAATAAAATGCAGCCCATTTCATATGATTTGGTGGTTATCCCATTTTACATTTTCATCAAATCACATTCTCAGGCCATATCTGTAAAATTGAGAAATCATCAGAGCTGAAGTACTGGGATATTGGAAGTTCAGCTTCATCAGCAGTCTGTGCGGCTGAAATGAGAGACCTTCAGTAGGCTCCTTCACCACCCCCACCCCATCCTACACCCACCACCAGCACCACCCTCCCCTTCCATCTCTCACTCTCATTTAGTTTTGCTCCTCACTCAACTGCACAAGATGTAGTGAGATCACACGGAGGCTATTTTATCTCCGCTTGTGTGAAATAATTTAATTAAACAAAGTCACAGCTATGCATAGCATCTCCAAAATCATAACATTTTTACTACTGTTGTGAGAGCTACGGCTACATAAGACACAGTAATCAAGAGCATAGTAAAAGCTCATATATTTGTATTACTAATGTGCTGATTGTTTGTTTGTGAAGTTGGGCCCTATGCATTATAATCCATAACAGCCCACCCACTTGAGATGGTATGATGTTAAAGTAATACATACTTTTCCAACATTACTGGAATTTATTTAACTCATAGTTTATTTTCCCAACTCCGTATCAGTGACATTTAATTAAATTGATATGCTATTGATCATCATTTTGCATGGTAATTAATGGCTAAAATGCTGTGGCATGCAAGTCTGAACCTCAATTTCATCCTCACTGGACTGCGTCCTCATAAGTGCTTTGCAAAGTACTGTAATATGCAATCCGCTGATGGCTTATTAAGATCTTTACAGTCATTTAATCTGATACTGTGGTCAATTATATCTCTCTGGAGTAGCATTGCAGTTTAATTTGATATAAACAAAACAATAGGCTGTGAAGCTGTGGTCACGATGGAAGTTGATACACCCTCTCCCTCTCTCCACAAGTCTGTGCTGGAATGCAGACAGTCAGAGCCTGCACTGCATCCTCCTCAAGGGACCGTCTGTGTTGTTTGTAAACAATAAATAATATTAATTTCTTTCTAGACACCTTTCTTGGATCGATGCTTATCGACCATAGCGAATCACTTGTCTTGATGGCTCGCATATTTTGGGATTGTAATTGTGCAGTTTATGGAAGGAAATGTACAAGACAAACACTGTAACATTCAGAAACATACAAATGAGCCTCATGTTTTTGTAATACTTATCGGTCACTGAGTCCGGTCTCTTTGGATCACAGCCGCTCTGAATAATTCAAGATGATACGAGCGAAATGGTGATTCTGTCCTGGTTTCCTGATTGATTGCAGGGAGAACAAGCTGCTTCAAGTCTCACGATATTGTAACTCAAGCCAATGATGGAGAGAAAATTAATTACAACACCACAAATCGATGAACAACTGAATGTGTCAACTCCCCAAAGAACTGTGATTGCTCATTGTAGGCTGATTGAGGGAGCACAGAGGAGAGCATCCTGAACTCAGAAGAAGGTTGTGGAAGAGGTTGTGACCTGCTTTGACTCAGCAAATACAGATCACAGCAGAAAAAAAAACACACTCTAATAATTCCTTTAAAAACAGCTGACCTTCCCCCTTCTAAGAGGATAATACAACTGACTGTGCATTTCTGTACTGTATCTACATATTCTCAGATCCTCATTTGAAATGCATTTAGCTTCGATGTTTTTTTGGGGGGGGGGTTCAGAAAAAAAAGGCACATACTGTGACTGGAAGAGACACTCTCCATCTTGTGCTGCCTGATAGGACACAGAACAGATTAGCAGAATGAGAGAGATCATTACGAGCAACCTCACAAGTGACCAAGGATGAGTCATTCTATTCCATTTAGCTGCTGTGCGTCTGCTTTCCTTACCCCTTCACATTCACAGTGGCCATCAGGACCTGATTGTGAACTACATGGCTGTAGGGCTGCGCGCTCCTGCATGTATGTGTGCGTGTGCACGTGCCTGCACTTTGTACCATCATTCTGACTGTGACTTTGACCTTTAGCAAGGGATGCTGGATGGAGAGAAGGCTTAATGAGTTTGTATAATAGCTGAACTCTATCTGAAGAATCATCCATCTACATGAGCCTCATAATTAGCTGGTAAGACAGTGGTCCAGTTCTGTGCTTCCACTTATTATTCTGCTGACTAGCATGTGGGAGTGGAGAAATGGATAAACAAAGACACAAACCCCCCTCTGAAGTGTATTAATAATCCGCTGTCGATTCTGGCAGTGTTGTAAAAGGCATGGTTGAGCAGTCTAATAATCACTTCACTGACACCCCCAGAAAATGAGGAAAAGCTATCTGGAACATAAGTCACATCCTGGTCTGAATTTGCAGACAGGTTACACTCTCATAGGAGCCTTAATCCCCATGTCTCTTCATCTGTTTGTAGCTCGCTGGTGTACTGCAGCAGACACACAAAACCTCAAGACAAAGCAGCAGAGGCACATTTAACTGAAACTCAATGACATGCAGATGTGATATGTGTGAATCTGCATGCAAAGCACCGATCTGATTCCTACTATTCACAGAAGTGAAACTCATATCCATCATTTTCATGTAAGGCAGAAATATGAAAAGCACTCATACGGCTGAAATCATTTCCATTCTGTCGTGCATTGCCAATATGTGGTTAGTTAGTTGTGCTTATTCAAGATATGTAAATGTTTGCCTAAGAGAAAGGATCGGCTTTTTAACATTAGGGCGCGCTCAGGACGCTCCATTCCCAGCGAGCACGCAGAATCCGCTCCTGGTTTTGCAGCTCCGATCATCGCAGCGTATACCCTCCTCGACTCTCAACACTCCAGCATTGCTGTGCAAGCAGATGTTCCTTCACCGATGCCAATTATTACTATTTTCGCGTTTGGAGAAGGTATTCTTTCGCGCGACGGCTGCAAAGTGACAAGAAGCAACAGCAAACTGCCTGCCTCCTCGGACCGGTGACACACA
>JAUBNQ010000002.1:8272090-8285226 GCA_032353495.1 Ctenopoma kingsleyae | reverse complement strand
GAGAGAGAGTTGTGAACGGACAGCGGCTTTTGGAAAAAAAAAAATACAGTACAGTAAAAACCTGCGGCGCGAGCGCGGCGGCAGTTTATTTACCACACCTGTGATGCGTTTCTCTGAGCAACGAAGACGCACGAGCAGGATACTGATGGCCACGGTACGGCACGAGGATATGTGTTGAGGAAAGGACTTGGGCGTTGTGAAAAAGGCGTTAACTGCTACAGAGGACACTCATCGGACCTTTAAATAAGCTCAGCGTTTCTCTTCTGCTCCCTGCCTTTTCAAAACTTGGGCGATTAAAAAAAAAAAAAAAGAAAACACGAAGATGCCCTCACTTCGGGGCCCCTTTGTCCGCTGTTGGTTCAGCGCTACGCGCTTCGTGCTGTGGCTCGTCTTCGCTGGCTTCACCTGCGCTGGTGAGTTATGGTGTGTCGTTTATGCGTTTGGGTAATTGTGTTGTTAATTGGTGTGAATGGAGAAGCACAAATAAGTAGCACACACGCAGAAACGCCACACGTGACAAGTTGTTCGCCACGGTTTTTCTGCCGAAATGCTGCCGCGCGTGACAGCGCACGTTGTTGGCAGTCGTTATTGTTCCATAATTTGCTAGCGCTAACACTCATCAATTAGCCTGCACCTTCAAGGTTACACGACTGACTCTGTCGCTTCTTACATGTCGGCCAAGGTTAAAACTTGAGGCAAATACTAACTATTACTGACCAGCTTTCTGTTATTGTTATACGTATTTATTTGAAGCGCTCTGTCGCCTGTTTTAAAGGAAGTTGGGGCTACACCTGCTTGAAAGGAGTAGGAGCAAACCTGCACTTTAAGATCCGCTAGAACAGATGGGCCTGTGGAGATTTTTTATTCCATACTGTCACATAAACAACGTTTGCTTCGTTTTTCTTAGTCTCACTCCAGCACAAAGAAAATAACACATCGCCAGTCGTTTTGGTTATTAAATCTTTGAGATCCGTAGCTTCGAGCAGGACCGTGTAGCCTGTTCCTAGTCCGTGTCCATCCATCTAACTGGCTGCTCTGCTGGTTGCAAACAGGATCATTGAACTCCACGTTTCTCTTCGGCCAGGACTCATTCCTGCTGCATTTGCAGGATGGTGACAGCTTTACGAAGTTGGGAGACGACCTACTCGCACTGATGAGTTACATTTTATGATGTTGCCTCTTGGCCACACACTCCCGATTGCATGCAAATGTGTTTTGATGTGCAAAACAGTCACTTACAGTGGGTCGAGCCAAAGTACTCTGATTGGAGATAAGTTTCCTCCACAAGTAAAGAAGCCATTCGTGGACTAGCTCTTAATGGCATTTCACATCTCCTTTCTGCTGTAAATCAAGTTACATTATTCATTTTAATATGTGTATAGATCACACTTTTATGACAAACAGGGTGGTTGGTCATTGCTGGTAATTTGATCAATGCAATCATTTTCCCTGTTACCCATAATGCACCTTTTCACAGTTAACACATTTAGACTATTTTTGCAACACTTTGTTTACACTTCTCCCTGATGCTAAATATCATCTCACAAAGCCACACAGTTGGGGGCTGCTGGTAAGTATCCAGAACAGGAGAATTTCACACGTCATTTGCCTTGTGCTTGTTTTCGAACTGTTAACCTTGCTTTAGACAGAAGACAAACATGTTAAAGTTGGTGTAATTGTGTCTCTTGCTTCAGGACACAGAGATGATGAATTAAGAGGGTTTTTCTCTTGCATTAATTAGTGTATAATTATGAATATATTAGGATTAAATAAACAGTCATGCTCCAGGGACCTCATATATCAAGCTAAGTACGAAGCAGTGCGGTGGTATTTACAAGACATTTTATGATGCATGTTGAAAGTGATGTATTTTGATTGGCTTGCTGGGTTATATGGGTGGCATGGTGTTTCAGTGGTTAGGCGCTGTTGCCTCATACCAAGAAGTAGTTTGGTGCCTCGGTTCTGTAGAGGGGTGGTGTGCTCTTCCTTTTTGCATTTGGTTTCCTCTGGATGCTCTGGTTTCCTTCCACAGTCCAAACACCTGCAGCTGAAGGCCAAATTTAATACTGTAAATTTCCATAGGGGTGATACTGTTTATGGATTTCTTTGTTTGATCAGTGATAGTCTGCTGATCTGTTCAGGGTGTTTCTTTACCTTTCACTCAATGCATGCTATGAACCTGGATAATAATGAACCAGTTCAGAAAGTAGATACAGGACTATAGGTAACATGTTTTATTCTTTTTCTTTTTTTCTGTATTACATTTCTCCTGGTGTCAGTCTTTCACTCTCTGTCATATATTAGGTTGGTACAAGCATCCTAGTCAGCTCTCATCACAGCTTACAGGATACTTTTACAAGACATAGGGGGTTCCAGAAATGGATTGGGAGGTAATTTGGTAGCCAGTTCTTTCTGCGTCAAGGCTGGGACCGTCTCAGCTGAGATCAGTTGAGGTAGCCTCTGTAGAGAGGCAAGGTGCTGACTTGGCATTCGTCAGTATCAAAAGCCGACTTGTCTTTTTTTGCAGGGAAACATAACTCAGTCAGTAATAAAGGTAGGCCTGTCAATCTAGATTTGAGCTAGCTGAGCACTTTCCCTTTCACGTTGTTGTGAGTGATCTGACGGGCTGGACAGAAGGGTACGTGTGCTTTCAGCCACAGGAACAAAGAACTGTACTGCGCTGTGTGCATACACAGAGAAAGCAGTACAAAGATCTGCATGCATGCATTTCTGCTGCATGTAAGGTGTATGTCTGCAGATTATCCCCTGTTGCTTCTTTTGTTTCCCTTTTTATTTAAACTTGCTTGTTAGTTTGTTGTCTGTTGTTGGTCCCCTGTTATTTCCTCGAGAAAGAGTAATCAAAAACCCAGGTAGCCATGCACAGAGAATAAAAATCCTGGATTTTTCTTTGTTTTCCCATCTGCCCTGTGAGAGTGTTGCCAAGCAATTGTTGTCTGTGAGGGAGCATGGGATTTGGTATCAGGCACCTTTCTACCTGTGTGAACAGTCACCTTAGAGTAATTTCCGCGGGGTGTAAACCTTGTGATGATGCAAGGAGGTGGCTATTAAATGACAACAAGCAGAAATCTGTTGCGTAATACAGCAGCTTGAGACTTCCAACTTCTTAGTACAGTAATATAAGGGACTGTTTTTCCAGACGTCTCGTCATCCTAATTTGAATCATCCCAGAGTTGTCTTTCTCGCAGTCAATTGTGGCTCTTCTCATTGATTCACTAAAGAATGCGATAAGGACAGCGAAAGCCAAAATTAACATAATTTATTGGGGGAAATTGCCTTCTGGTCAAAGAAATTTAAAACCACTTTGTTTCTGTCCCATAACTAATGCATGGCAAATGATCGCAATGTATTTGCAGGAATAAAGTCTTTTACAAGGAAGTGATAATTTACAGAAAGAATTTTTGTTCCCTCTAGTCATGGGAGATGAATGCAAATGACACAGACAATGGAAAGACTTGGGACTGTAAGATTATTTATTTTGTCAACTGCTGATACTCACCGAGCAAATTAGCATGATGTAAAAGTGCATAATATATCACGCAGGGGGTCAATTACTCTTTAGAAAAAAAATCGGGATAAAATGTTTGTAATGAAGCTTATACTACTTACAGAATTTGAATTGCACAATATGACAATGAAGAAGACAATTGGAATTGCTTACATGCAGAACAGAGCTGATCGAACATTTGAATTTTTTTTTTTCAGTTCAAGTTACTGTGATTAATGGAGGCA
Organism: Ctenopoma kingsleyae; assembly: GCA_032353495.1. Lineage (NCBI taxonomy): Eukaryota > Metazoa > Chordata > Actinopteri > Anabantiformes > Anabantidae > Ctenopoma > Ctenopoma kingsleyae. The sequence continues at coordinate 8,281,476 of JAUBNQ010000002.1, read as the reverse complement.
AAGATAATAGTTCAGCATAAACGAATAAGAGGTAAATAGTGCATGTCAACACAGGTCAGCTTTAAGCAATGGAGGAGCATGCTCCATTTGGTGACAAATGCCCAGGCGTCTTATCTTTCAAAAGGCTCTACACTTATCATTTGCAAATGGCAATCTTAGGTGTAAAGGAAGGACACAGGTGTGGCTGAGGACACATGGAGGATGAACCTTGCAGCAGGGAGGAGCTAGGTGTTATTTTCTGCAGTCTGTGCAGTGGCTTTGAGAAGGCACTACATCTCTGTCAAACTCTGCCCTTTTCTTTCAATTACCCCATTTCTATGATTCAACTCTATGTTAGAGCAAGGGGTTGACGTTGGGCTGTTTCCATCCTGAAATGGAATGGACCATAGTCACTATCTGTGCTTTTCTACTTACATAGCATTAAATTGACCTATCACCTGTGAAGTGGGATGAGATTATCCTATGTCCCAAGGGTTACCTGGATCATAATTCACAGAACTCCACAGTATCTGATATTGTATCAGCTGTGTGAAGATTTCGTGTCAGTCTTTACTGTTGTGTTTCTGGTGCTGCTAACCACCCCATCCCACCAACCGTCCTCCAAATGTCCAAAGGCCACCAATGAGAAGTCTGGATGAGCTTGTTGAGCTGAGTCCTGAGTCTTTTCCCTGGAGGGTCTAATCGAATGTTCTTTTCCCCGGGTCATCTCTCTCTTGCTCTCTCTCTCTTACACGCTCATGCAGAGAAAAAACATGCAATGCTGACCTTGAAGCTTGGATGCTACTGTATTCTCATCCTGGGAATTTTGTCACCTTGGGATGGAGCATGAGTACAGTGAAGGTTGAGGTTGGTGACTGTCACAATAAACAATACTAATTCTGCCAGACACAATTTGCTGGCAGTTTGAGAATTTCTTGGCCAGTACTTGGCTGATTAAACCACTAATCAGATATACTGGATAGTTCTGGCACATGCTTGCCTTAGACACAGTATTTGTGGGAAAAGGATTTCTTGTGTTTGTTTTTAGTATACATGATTCGCTGTCTGGCTACTTGCTTTGTACAGTAAAAATATTGGTGTGTTAGATGTTCCCAGGTCCTCCCTGTTCCCCAAGTGATCAATACTCTTCTCCAAATGGGTAATTGGCCATCAGTCACTGTCAGAGGAAGCCTTATAAACCCAGAGGTGTCTTGGTGCAGCTTATAACAAGAGAGTGTCCAGTCTACTGGGTCCTCTCCTGGCCTTTACTTCAGGCCAGGTGGTGACTGGGGAAGGCAGATCAAAATGCAATATGGAGAGCCATAGATTAATAGTTCCTTAGTAAGGCCACCAGGGAGCGATGTGAAAGCCACTTCCACTTCATCATATAGTGGACTGGATGGGAAGTCTGCACAACACTAATTGAAAAAGAACTTTGAAACGGTGTGAAGGTCATTTGGTATGAAGTAGCATCAGCTACAGTTTAAAATCTGTATTTTTTTCTTCATAAAAATATTTTGTGTTTGTGACAGACAAGTAAACTTTATATATTTCTTGTAATATTAAGAAATGTATCTCATTTTTATTTCCACAGGGCTATTTTTCAGCAGCTTGTAGTCTAAAGTTATAAAATGACAATTTGTCTGCTTCTTGATGAGAAAACACACCTCCAACCAAATGTATGCCTCATTGATATTCTTAGCCCTATTTAGCATGGCACGTAAAAGACGTGATTAGAAAACACCTAAGGCTATCCAGACAATCCTACTGGCGCTTGATTGGCAAGGGTATCTCAGGGAGGTCTGGCTCAGCCTGAGCCAGAATTTGTCATCTTGAAGTGATTTTGTTGACAAGACAGGAGGCACGGTGACCTTTCCTAATTATGTGTATGTGTCCAGGCTCTGATGCCTTAGGCGAGCAATTCAACTGAGTCAACAGAGCGCTGACTCTTGGAACACATTTGAGCCCAGACAGCATGTTGTGTGATGTAAGGTTAGAATATGCTGGGTTTAGCAGCAAGCTTGTTAATAATTCAGAATTGACACTACATTACTAATGTCATTCCTGTCAGATTTTGCTTTGTCTCTTTGCTTATAGACTTGTAAAAAAATAAACAGATCAGTTCAGATCAGGCATCTTCTTTCTTGGTTGTTTTCTTCCATTTTCCACTTGTACCTGAAATCATCTTTAAATATCAGCCTGATGTTACACTATGCGTTTTTATTCCCAGAAAACATGAACCATTTATTGTCTACCCTAAATGTGTGGCAGCAAGAGAACAGCCTCTCTGATCTATGTAGGTCCCTCTGTTATTGTTTTTCCCAAACAAACCATTTCCTGATGTAAAATGAGGTCTGAACATTACAGATTCAGAGTTTAAAGCCAAGCAGCAGATTTTCTTGGCTAGGCCATCAGGAACACTAGGCTCACGAAAAGCACATTCAAGTCCTTACTCCAATAGAATTAATCATGACAACACAGCTACCATTGAGGCTAGGCGCTCCCTTTTTACAGCCCGCCTTGCACTTGATTATGGCTTCTTTGGATTTAAATGTCCACTGACAATTCATTCATGTTGAATCAAAGTGTGTATTCACACCTGCAGTTTCTTGTACCCAGTGCTTGATTTTCAAAAGATGAGTGCAGAGCAGCTCAGGTCTGGCATTGTTTTTGTTAATTAGCCAGTGATTTACAGTCCTGTGTTTCATGCAGAGTTAATACTGAAGGTTGAGTGATATTAGAGAAACAGCTTCTTATGATGTTAATTAACCAGTTATAGCAGGACTGATACTGATTTTAGGTTTAAAATGTCACAGAGCCTAGGGCATCATGGAACATTCATTGTGGTTTGTAGTTAGAGGTAAAAACTGTTTATAATAATCGTTCCAATAAGTGACTCATGTATTCCTGTTTACAAACATGCAAGTCACTAAGATGTCACTACATTCAAAAACAGTTACAAATAAGTGATTACAATTACAACAACCTCAGTAAGTAATCATTAATTATTTCATTTACTATTTTACAAACGGTGAATCCAAGCACTACAATTTTTAGTTATTCCTACAGACAAGTCAGTTTGATTTTCTACCCAGTCAAGAATTATCTGAAGCAGCTTTTCTTCTTTGTTCCCGTTCATTAAAAAAACTTAGACGATACACAGCTCTTAAACATGTAGAGTTCTCTTTCTCCTTATGATTTTTAGTTGGCTACATTTACTCAATTATTGGACTACTGCAGGCACTATTTACACTGTCCTTAGATACCCATATTTGATTTGCTCAGTTAAAAGTTGGCAGCCAACTAGGTTCAATATGTACCATTCTCTTGGAGAGAACATCTCCCTATAATCCATTTTAAAAACTGACAATAGCGAATGTTTGATCAAGTCTACAAGAGTAACTTGTGACTCAACAGTTGTGCTGTACTGGGATTTTTGCTAGTATGCTCTATTTCTATTTCAGCTTTTTCTGATGTACATTAACTTGTATATGTACATTAATTTTGTGTTAAGTTTTAACACATTGTAAAGATTTGTTTTTAAACATGACAGTCATTTGGCTAGCTTTTCAGAACTTTCAGCTGTGTATTGAGGTCTTCAGCAGTAGATGGAGATGGCTCAGTTGTCATTGTCATATGCTCAAATTTATGTCGGGTTATTATTAAGGGTGTAACGGATCACAAAAGTCACGGTTCAAAACACATCACGGATTGGTTAATTTTTCTTATCTCCACCAACTTGGGGAAAGAACACACTGACAACCACACATTTCTCCTGTCATTATTTTAGATCGAGGATTTAATGTTAGTTAGTGACAGCTGATCTGACCTGCTGCTGACATTTAAAGCGGCAAACAAGTAAGTACAGGCGCGATGTCGTGTGGAAAAAGAACCATCGAGTTAATTGATCATGTATGGTGTCGTTCTCTCAGATGATTTAAAAAATGAATTTATATACTTGAGCAATTTTCCCAAGTAAAGTCTTGAGTTTTTATCTGTTCATTGCACCTTTGCTTGTAAATGTAGGGAATCATTAGGTCTACTATAAACGGTGGAAGTAAAACTGTATGTGACATTATGAGTGTTAAACTTGGCAATTAATTTGTGGTTCATACCCTGGATCAACTGAGGTTTGTCACACCACTAGTTATTATAGCCCTTGTCAAGGGCAGTCTTTGTGGAAAGAAATATTCTGTTATTTTTAAGGTAAAAACAATGGTAAAAATAAGCACCACTCTCTTCTCTGAACTGCTGGGAATGTGTCCAGTGAAGCTGCTGAGAGCGGCAGAGTGCGCGTTTATCATAGTTTCATCCACATTCACAAAACTCATCAATGCTCTCTCCCAAAGTCGTTATTTCAATGTCCAGACTGTAATCTTGACTGTCTGAAAACATCTGCAGCATTCAGTCCTTTCTGTCCTTCTGTTATTCCAGACGTGTCTGAGCTCTCTGCCACCTGTCGACTCACACATGGGCTCGCCTCTTCTGTTGAGCTGTGATGTTCAGCCTGCAAACGCCTAGGGCTCATAGGAAGTAGTTTTCTTTAAAGGATGTTATAAAACTAATATTGTATAAACAACAATATAAGATTGATTTTCAAAAACCTACTGTACTTATCTTAACATACCAGGGAAGTTATACAACATATTGTTGAAAAAGGCTGCGTTCGAAGGCTGGAGTTTTAGTAATGATCAGTGTTGAAATCTCAGTGGGAATATGAATGGGATTTTCAGGAGTTCAGGGTTCACATCAGTTCAGTGGCACCCACTTCCTTTATGCCCTGCCCAAAAAATTCATGACCAGAGAAATGGTCTTCACAATTCAGTACTACATAGTTTACAGACTTTTGACACATTTTTAGCTATTTTTTTTTCACCATGTTCAGTGTGATTAGAACCAAATCTGTAACTTTACTTTACAAGGTCTTTCATTAAAGAGCTTAGTATCTGCACAAAATGTTGATATACCTTTCATTAGTGCATCTTTGTTCAGTCTACAGGCTGCTGTCAACTGACAGATAAACTGACAACAGCATCAAATTTAGTGTGGGTGGATAGACAATATATTGCAGTTCTTCTTATGGTTCAAGTCTCTTTTGTCAAAAATCACACTGTAGTACTGCACATACTGTTCTACAGCCACTCTGGTCTATGCTGCTAGTTTCAGTCCAGAAAGTGAATGTTGATTTGACTGGTTTTATTTTATATTTTGTATTTTTATACAAACAGTTTTGGGTTGTGAAACGAATCATCTGTGTTTCCATTATTTCTTATGGGGAAATTCGCTTTGATATGAGTGTTTTGGATTACAAGCATGTTTGCAGAACGAATTATGCTCGCAATCCAAGGTTCCACTGTATTTGTTTGATGCAGTGGTCATTTCAACGTGAGCTGGTGTCCAGTATCAAGCAGTGATTAAATGTGCACTGGCCTCTGACCCAGCTAAGTTCATACAATACTGTTAACAGCTTCTATAATGACTTCATCTGTCTTTTATTTCTGAATCACTAGTAAATTTTTACTCCCAAACCAGAACATTGCATCACTCATAAACTGAAGACACTACAGAGGATTATTCATCTCAATTATTCCAGATTTGACAATCTAATTGGAGCTGAAACGTCAGTTGGGACATACCAGGTGTGAAGCACAATGAAACATTATTTGTTACATTTAGGGTGTTGTTACATTCGGAGAATCATCATTTGCAATATGACTAGACATCTGCAGATCCTCTGTCTAGGTCCTGTCGAGTGAGGATCAGAGTCCTCTCACGAGTGACTACAAATGTCGTCATCTGCTTATTTTCAGCTGATGTAAAGAGTTGTATTTTAGTCTTGAATAAGCATTGTAAGTCACTCCAGATAAGACAACTATATAAGATAAGTCTGCCAAATGGTGGAAATGTAATTGTGATAATAATAACCAGTGGAGTTTACAGTGAGGTCGGTTGGAGCAAACTGTGTCTAGCAATTTTTCTCGACAACTGTTTTGATCAGTGTCAGAATATGAAATCTGTGGTCTTCATGTTACAGTAATGGCATGTCACGCATCAGAAGGATGCAGTAGTTTTCTATCTTCATGTAACTACATGCGACTGAGAGTTATTTTAGAATTTCAATTCCAGAGGTCCAGTGACATGTTCCCGATTGTTATGTAATCAATCAGGAAATATCAGCCTTATTTTGTGTTTTCAGAGTGTTGGAAGCCAGAAGCCAATAATACAAAAATCTTTACTGAAGTATTGCCATCAGTCAAACTCAGTCGTTTGTCAGGATTAACAATAGTCAACAAATGTTGACTTCTGTGTGGATAATTTCAGCCTTTCTTCTTCTTCTTCTTCTTCTGTTTATTAAATCTGTTTTCTTTACTATTAATGTTGATATATTTGATTTACTGTTCTTTGAATCTTACCATTGGACCATCTCAGAGAGATTTTGTGGCATGTTCCTCTGTACCAGCTCTCATGGCACCAGGGGGCTCCACTTGGTCAGACTGATGTGGTGCAGCAGGGGGAGGGAGCACTGCGTCTCCTTAATCTCTACCAGACATGACAACTTTATAAAGGCACATTAATCCACAATGAACAGGCTCTCTCTGGAGAGAGCTGGGGGCATTTTTAGGAGTGGGAAGCAATGTCGACTTACATTGGGCAACACCCTCCTGAGGGTCCGAGGAGGGTGATCATTCTTCTTCTTTCTTTATTAGTGACTAATGAAGAAACAAAAATAAACAAAGAAATAACAATGTAAGGGAAATTGATGAAGAGGAAGCTGCATAAGGGTAGTAAAGAGAAAAGCATAATTGTTTAATAAATGTTTTATTTATTTATTTAGTTTTATTTTTTTGTAAGGTTGATCAGAATGGTTCAACCTACTTGGGCCATTGTGGGACTGGCCATGCTCATGGGCCGTGCTTGATTTACCATGAAAGCACCATCACAGTTTACCTGTTTTTTTTTGTTTGTTTGTTTTTTTATATATCAACACAGTTACTTACACAGGAATATGAATAGCAACAGCTACCCTTACTTGAAATTATTACACATTCCTGTATATCAAACAGATTGTTCACCAACTGCGCTCCCAGCCACTTTGCATTATTATATTTAAACAATAGTTTTGTGCTTTTGATGTGGTTTTAAAGCCATAAGTAGCTTAATTTTCCATTCCTCCTTCTAAGTTCTCCATCTTTAGGCTGTCCCAGGTGTAACATGTGCCTAAAATGTTTGTATAGCTCTGTATGTAATACCTGTATCTGTACTGTAAATATTTCACCGATACACACACATTGCTGTATGTCTTGTAATTGCACTTGTGTGTGTACAGGATCCTGTCATACCTTTTTATTAACAGAAATACACATTACTTTGTGTTATACTCTGTCTGTGACTGAGTAACCTTTTCTATTGTTGCTGCTGTTCCTCAGTTGAAATCTCAAGTGTTTCTATGAATCATCTTATTTTCTATCATTCACAAGTTCCTAGAGCTAGACTTCAGACCACGTGCCTGAATCATGCTCATAATGTGTGATAGAAGTGCCACCGTGAGAGTTGTGAGATTTTACTGTCCATACTTAAGGTCCATATTTTAAACCATATTGCTGTTTTTTAAATTATGCACTGATTGTGTGATAACTCAGTTTGCAACGTATGTTGTGCACAGCTTTTCCCTGATATTGTTCCTAAAGTAATTATTAAATAACCTTTCACACTGTGTCAGACAGATTTTGAAAATCCAAGTGTTAACTTTCTTCCTTAGATATATTTTTTATTTAATTTCCAGCAGAAATGTTACACTGTGAAATCCTAAGCTTTTACAGACAACAGCAGAGTAATCATTTTAAGAAGATGATTTGCCATACAAAAACGCCTTTTATCTTTATGCACTGTGCTACAGAAGTCATCAAGTCCCTTTCCAGATTTGTAAGAAAGGATTTGTCCCACTGGTGTTCAAAGAATCAAGATGAAATTGTGAAAGAAACGAGTCCCATGTATTTAAAAAAAGAGGCTTCCTAACTTGTGTAGCATTTCTTAACACTCACTAAGCTTTTCTCCTGCCTTGGCAGCCATCAGCTTTCCTTTTATCAGGCATGTCTTGCCTTTCAGTTTCCATTATATTAATCAACAGCATACCTTAGCTTTCTCCATTTATTAGATCAGGTCTGAATCTGACGGATCATTTAGGAATACAAATTTTGTTCCTATCAAACTACAACTCAGACTTCACAAAGTCGGTAAAACGCATTTTCAGCATTGAGACAAGTAGTATAATTTGATTGAGATTTGCGTGTCTGATCCCCCCCCCCCCAACATAAACTCAAGAATTATCCATGGCCATCTCCTGTAACAGGCTTCCATTTTGTGTTAGGCCACCTCAGATGCATAGAGTCGTCAACGCCTGGTGGAAACTGCCAGAGCCAAAAGCAAACAGTAGGGCCTGAGGTCCCCCAGGTATGATGCAGCCAAGTAAACCCATTAACTGCTTATAGAGTGGTTTGTGGTATTGTCTCTATTTGATCCTATCCACAAATGAACCACAAGCTAATTTACTGTTTGTTTGGCTTTGTTGAACAACCACTCAAGAGTCAAGACAGTACCTTACTGATTCTGTAACTAATGGTAGGAAATAAGGTGGAAACATTTTGATAGAAGTAGTTAGAAAAAGGTGCAGATTTTGCAGTTGTACTTAATTGTTTATGTAAAAATAGTGTTGTATATTATATAGTACTACTGAAATTACAGCCTAAGCATTTCACTTGTAGTGTTTTGACAAGTCTGCAATATTTCATTTTCGGGCACTCAGGCATGATACTTTCTGACTCTGAATTCTTCTGTCCTCTCTCAACATATGATGCCCAACTGTACAAATTATTTGAATCGCCAGAAGGTGTTTGATTTATGCTGAGTCTGAGTTATCAGCTCCAAACAGGCCATGTAGCTTCTCTCTTATCATCCTACCCAGCTGCTTGCAGAATTTCTGCATGTTTTTGAGCTCAGCCCCAAATGTGATGACAATAGTCATGAACAGAACACAAAGACAAAAACTGCCACTTCCAGCAAAATGAGAGCCTCCCCCTCTCGCCTAATTTTTGTGTCAGATTCTCCCGCAGTATGTTTGACAAGAAGGGCTGGCAGCTTTATGCCCTGGCCCAAATCAGGCTGTCGTGGGTGCTGCCCACCCCGACCCTGTCACACAATTAGCTTTCTGCTTTTCAGATAGCTAGAACAAAGGTGAACTCAGGGAGCTGAAGCTGTATTCAGTCAGAGTGGAGGGTGTGTGAGTGTGTGTGTGTGTGTGTGTGTGTGTGTGTGTGTGTGTGTGTGTGTGTGAGTGTGTGTGTGTGTGTGAGTGTGTGAAACACTGATGACTCTAGGGCACTTTCTTGACCAGAGGAGTCGTTGGCTGT
>JAUBNQ010000002.1:8234205-8267238 GCA_032353495.1 Ctenopoma kingsleyae | reverse complement strand
AGCTGGGGAATGAAACAGGTGAACAGCAAGGAGTGGAAATTCTCACTCCTCCAATGCGCTCTGGTGCGTGACATGAATTGGATATCTGATGGGCCGGTCACCGGTCATGGCCGATGAGGCTTAAAACTGGCTCATTCTAATCTTCAGCCAATCAATCTGTGCATCTCTAGTGTTTTTATTTCTGTAGAAGGCTCCGTCTGTAGTTAAAGTTGATACAAGGCCTGCCTGTCAGAATTGAGCTCTAAGAATGATGTCTCTAGGGCTTTCATCTTTGCTCTTTACAAACAATTGAAAGGCAGAGAAAACACTGCAATTTATCTCAAAGGAAGTGACTGGGATCAATAGGATTTTCATTACAGTTATGTTTTCATACAGCAGTAGAGCTCTGATGAATGATACATTAAGGTTTTCTATCCCCTCTCCCACCTATGTCATTGCTTGGCTCCCAAGGCCTGTCATTGCAATGATGCAGGAGTGCCAGGATGAGTTTGTGCACTATGACCCGTTTCTCCTTAATGCTACATCCCTAGTCGACAGCTGTCTGTTTTGTCATTGTAGATTTTAGGCAGTGTCGTGGCTTTACGGGGGGAAATACCATAAGGCACGATCTTTCTGAGAGCTGAGTTTCATTGAATTATCCCTCACTCTACACCCACTTCGAAAGGTGGAGTTAAGCAGCTTACCTATGGTCCTGAAAAATACATGAATGCAGTGTTCATAGTCCAGCAAGGAATCTAGTGCCTAGCCCCACCAACAAATTATTCATTTTGATTATGTACTTTGTGAGCTACAGGTACAATATGGCCAAAAGAATCTGGGTACTTTTGCTCGCATATATTCAGTTTTTTTTTTTTTTTTTTTTTTTTTTTTGAATGACAGTCCCGGTCATGACATATCAATTATAGCCCCAGCTTTATTATTCTTCAACAGTTACTTCATCATCTCATTAACGTTAACATGTACTGTCACCACAGACAGTGTTAAGATGAGACACTAGAGAGGACACTGTGGTAGCTTGCACATCACAGGAAATGCTGATCAGCAGCCATGACAGCAGAAAGTGTAGGTGTAAACCGTGGGTCTCTAAATCCAATAAACCTCCCTGTGATACAGCTGTGACAGGTCAGCCTGATAATACAACACAAAGGGCAAAACAAATGGGTCTTACTCAGACAGGGTGCCTATTGCTCATTATGCCCTTGGCAATCACAGAACAAATGACCACAGGCCTACAGGTCCAACTGATTCACACACAGCAGATAGTCATTTACATTAACATCATTTATCACATGTGGTGAAGCAGCCTAATATATTGGTTAGTGTTAATTTTGTGTGTAAATCTCAGAACAAAGGGAAATTGCATGGTCTATCACATCTTAGCATAAGGATCACCACAGTAGTTTAGAGAGTTTCTTGTTTTTTTTTTTGCTCCTGCTCTTTGCTGAGGTTCATCTGTGCAGCGCTTGCATTTAGGTTATAACTGTTAGTTATTATTTTTCTGCAGCTGGATGTGTTTAATTCTACAGCCAGTGATGAATGATCAAGCTTTGAACTTCTCTGACTTCTACACATAAAAACTGAAGGCTAATTAGTTTGTATTTTTACAGAAACCAGTAGGCAGTCACTGCATTGCTTATAAAATGATAGTAACCTAACTGTTGTCCACTAACCATCCTTATTAAAACTACTGGACTGTACCAAGACTATAACGACAGTAGAGAGATGTTGTCAGTGTGAGGAAGTGAAGCAGTTGTTCTGAATCCTAACTGGTCATAAAAACATATTTCTTGATTCTGCTTATGGATATCTCACAGCACAAATTTTCACCTACAGCTTATATCTGAATTATTGAAAGTGAAATCAGCATGTTTATTGATTTAAATTTAATAACACACTCTGACAACCACCAGAGTAGCAAAAAATATCAGAAACAAAGACAAGATACCTGCTGTATTCAGTCACCAGACAAATAAAAACCTAAGAACGCATCAAGTGACACACATTTGCCATGTAATATAAAAGTGACTGAAGTGAGTTTTGAAGCCTGTAGATTGACTTTAACACTTCAACACTCACTGTCTTTTCACTGTCTAGAACTAGAAAATCTAAATTAAAATACAGTGGTGACCCAACTAATACCAAGTATGGTTACCTGAGAGACCTGCTAAATACTCAAACAGCCCAGAATATGAATCAGTTTCCCAGCAAACTATGTGCTGTGTTTTGTAACTGAGGATTCAATTTCTTACCACTTGCAAAACTCATGGTGTAAATGGTATTTGCATTGATATGCTCTTGGCTGCAGTTTCTCACCTGCTTTGTGTTAGCTAGAGTTCTCAGTAATTTGATAGCTCTTGAGTTGTAAAAGGGCTGTTGAAAATGTCCATGTACAAAAAAATTATTTAGCTTTTTTTCTACCAAATTAAATAAGTTATACTAATTCTTTTAAATCACAGCTTAAAACCTGTGTATATTCCTTGGATTTTAATAAAGTTTTAGACTTCTGATATTCCCAGCCCTGTTGCCTCTTTAAATTTAATTTTTATTATCATCTTCCTGCTGATTTACTTGTATTTAACTTATTTCTACTTTGATTTTATTGCAATTGTTTTATCTCTGATAATATTCAATGTCTTTTCCTCTCTTTTATGCTCTTGATTGTGTTATCTTCAGGATGTTATTTTATAAGTGCTATATAAATACATTTGAATGTAATACATTTATATGTTTAAGATATTTGAATTTTATCAACCTGGGATTCTCTGATTCTGATTTTCAATTTTGGTTCTTAGCACACAGTTTTGGTACACAACCCTAATAGCCTACATAGGTTCCCAGCCGTGGTCCTCAAGGAAGCCTGCCTTGCTTGTTTTCTAACTATCCCTTAAAGCAGTGATCAATGAATGAAAAGCAATCAACAGATTAATCAATAATCAAAACATCTGCTGGTTACAGCTTTAACATGATTGTTGCCATTACATTGTTCACATACAGTAAAACAACAGAAACAAGGTAATTTTCTACACATTATAGACAAAAGTGGTTCCTCAAAAGCATTCAGCTACATCCTTCACCTCGTATTTTCCGGGGTCAATAATTCAACCAGTGACAGATCAAAACGGAGGAACTGTGCTGAGAACGTGTTGTGATCCACTATTGTCTTCTGAATGACATCCTGCTTTAATGGGTTGTAGTTCATAAGTGATAGACAGTTCCGTTGCAGCAATATTTCACAACTCCCTTCATCTAAAGACAGGTGAAGCGGTAAGTTGATGGGAACACACTTTTTCCATTACCGTCTCCCATTGAAGTTTCTGTGCCTCGGCTCATTGCTGGTAGGACATGAACCCAACTTCTATAAGATCTGAGTCGTTTAGTTTATAGGCTCTCGCTGTTTTTGTCCTTTTTCTTGACATCATTTGTCAAATAGTTTGATGAATTCTAAAGTTTTAGCAATCTTTTTCTTTTTTTGTTTTTTGCCACTAACCTCATATAGTACTGGGTACTGCAATTGAATGCATTTCAAATGCTTTTCCCACTCCCTAACACTACAAACACAAGCACAAAATGTGCCTGATAAATTCTGAAAGCAACAATTGCCTGGTGTGGAAGAGATTACACCAAAGTACAGTATGTTAACATTTAATCTGTGGTGATTTATGACTTGTGTTTATTATTTCTATTTAAGTCTGGTCTTCTTATCGTGGTTGTTTGACAGTAGATATTTGGCTGTTGTTTTTTCTGATAAGCACAACTTTTGCATTTCTTTTTCATTGCCCTCTTAAGTTATTTATTTACCTTTACCTTTATTTTGGTGAGTCATGTTGTCTTCACTGGAGGTAAATGGCAATAGGAGGCATAACCACATCTACAAGGAAACAGAGCATAACTCATTTTCAGAGGGGTTACGGGGTTTATTTTGCTTTTCCACCACAATCTTATCACCGAGTCTGTGACTGTTTTCTCTTTGACCTTATTTGAATTCTGAGATAAGCATCCCTCCAGCAAAATTGGACCAAATTAGTCTTTTATCTGGTGTTTTTAAGGGAATGCTTTTGTAACCGTGCCTGTCTGGTGAATGCAGGCTCATACAATGTAGATGTGCTCAGCTGCTGGCTTGTCTGATTTGCCCAAATTCATTTTAGCTGTCAATGCTTATTCAGGTCACACAAGTGAACTGACCTCAGTCTGAATGCTTTTAATTCTTTATCAGATCTTCCAGAGAAACACCAACAAATCTGTTCTGGTTGAAAGGGATTCCAACACATTACACTGTGTAAACAAACAGTAGAATTGGTTGAGAAGTGTGTAAAAGCTTAGTACTCCAGATTACATTATCTCATTTATCGAAATCTGTAAGGAATTTGTTTTTTCATTGGCTTCATAAAATATTCAAAAGTTGGAAATGTATTGAGATTATGAGTCGAGGATAAGTAGGAATGGCTTACAGTACATATAATTTAAATTCTCTTAGAAGCAGAATTGGGGAATATCATAGCAATTATGCACATATTTTGACATCGCCGTGTCTTATTATCAGAGCTGTGATCAGTTTATATTAGATTAAACTAGTTCATGAGTTGCATTCCCTTTAATTTAAGACTTGTTATCATGTCACACGAAATATATGTTTCAGTAGATGATGGCAGTTAATGTCAACTCAAGTGTCATTTTGATAAAGCTTCAAAATTCAGTCTATGCAACAGATAATTCATGTTTCACTAGAGCTGAAATCATCTAATTATTTAAAAGAAAATATTATTAAAGTATTCTAAAAATGTATTAATTCAGTTCAGATTGATTTTTGATGCCAAGCCAGATATTTACTGATTTCTCTTTTTTATATGATGATAAATTAAAACAATTTAGATGTTGTCTGTTACAAAAAGGCATTTTTCACTAGTTTGATTGTTGAATTGAAAAAGAAAAATGGCAGAATATTGAATAATGATAATAGTTGCACCCCAAGTTTCCAACCATTACTAGTTAGTTTTACAGTCAAGTTTTAACATGTAGAAGCAGTTACATAATACCATTAATGCAAGATGAGTCTGTTTTTCTTATACAGACGCTGAGGCGTTTTAATCGAATATGACATCATTCCACTGGCAACAGTCCTGCAACGCTGATGTGATACAAGCACGAGGCGATTCACCACCTTGTGCCAAGCACTTTCCGAGTTATCTGGTGCTGAGCCATGGAATGAGCAGATAAAACAATTCTAAAGGGGAAATGATTCTGTCCGTAATCAGATTTATTTACGCAGCCCACTGAGGAAGATTGATGTCTTATCTGTGGCTGTGGATTTCAATTCTCTATGCTACAATGCAGATAAACAATCAGTCTGCTGTCTCCAGAGCTTTTTAATTATGTGTGTGTGTGTGTGTGCGTGCGCACAGTGGCACAAGTGTGTGCGTATATGTGCTGTTTTGTCTATCAGCATGTTTTTGACAACTGAGACAGTGACGTTTCAGAATAAAGTCACCATCTCTCCCTCTCACCTTCTTTCATGACTACTTTTCATGGCTGTTAAATGCCAGACATATGCTCTTACATCTTTGTGACTAGCAATCGAAAAGTGGAGCTCAAACAGAGATCAAACCACTGCTGTTGCTCTTGTCTAGCTGGGAGACATGTTTTCTCCTTTCTCGTGAGTGTGAAAGGGAGTGAGCCACCATTTTGACTAAGGAGACGGCTGTATGTCAAAAAATCCATGTTGCTTATACAGTTCACAGAATATTGTTATTCGCCACCTTGAGGTTGTTTGTCTGTTTGTTTACAGCAAAAAATTAAATTTCATCTGTAGCTCATACAATGACTAAGTGATCAGCTAATACAGTTTGTCAGTGAACAAAAGTGGAACACAGTATATCTGTATCACTAAGGGATGAAGAACTCATTACTGGTATGTAGGCCTATTATTCATGTGGAACATTATGTTAATGACTTGAGTGTGCTATGGATATAGACTATTGTAGTATTTATATTATATAGATATGTGGGATATAGATGCTGAATTTCAGTGTAGTTTTCATGGTAGCCACTGTATTTGACAGTAGCCTCAGTCTGTTGCATTGGCATTTACTATATTGTATTGGGAATAAAGAGGGAAAGCTCCCCACAACCTAAAATAGGCCAGTCAAAGAATGTGTGAAAGCAGGAAAATTTGCATTACCTGCACACACCAGTGCTCAGAAGCTAACAAACTACACATTTGTCTCTTACACAAAGCAAAAAATGTTGATAGACAGCTCTCACATTTTAACTCAGATTAAAAGATTTTGTGACTTGTTATTAAGTTGAATTCTCATTCCTGTAGAATAAACTACCACAGAGCAGTAAGCAAGATCTGAGAGCGATTGCTCCCCCTCCCTCCCCACTTAGACAGCTTGTCTTATTATCTCCTGAAATGGCAAGGTTACCGTACCTACAGGTACAGGGGGAAGTGAATGTGTTACCTTTTTATCTTTAAACCAGTCGACCTTAACAGGGAAGCACACTGAAGTCTCATCAAACTCGGCAAGGAATAAACATTCTCTTATGTACAAGTTTTGCAATTCTGCTGAGCTACTTCGATAGGGAAATGGGAGAATGTTGAAACATATTATGTTTAATGGACCTGGAGAAATCCTGGGAAAAACAACCTTGGTTACCTCTGGCATTAATATAAAATTTATGAGAAGGATTTAGGCCAATCTCCTGCAGAGCCTTGAGAAGACGTTTCTTTTTCAGTCAGCGCACGTTTAGCATAAACCTTGTGCGTTTCCTTTTTCTCCAGCCACCTTGAATCTCCTAGCATTCACCCTTTCCTGCTCTTGTAGTAGCAGTTGGATTTTCTTAATTTTTATTTTTTGTATCGGGTCATTTTGTTTAATTCATTAAATTGATAATGGGTCAGTCTTTGTATCTGTTTTTAACAGTTATGTTCTTGTAGATTATCCCCAGTGCTGTGAAAATGTATTTGCCCCTTCCTGATTTATTCTTTTTGCATATTTGTCACACTTAAATTATTCAGATCATCAAACAAATTTTTGTAATAGCAAAAAGATTGCCACCCTTGGCTGTAACAACTGCAATCAAGTGTTAGTGATACCTGGCAATGAGTCTTTTTATTGCCTTTCATTTGCAGAATTGGAAGAGTTTTGAGCATGAATGACCTGTTTAAGGTCACAGCATTGGATTTAAGTGCGGACTATTACTAGGCCACTCCAAAACCTTATTATTATTATTATTTTTTTTTAATTATTTTTATTTTTTTAAGCCATTCAGAGGTGGACTTGCTGGTGTGTTTCCGATCATTGTCCCACTGCATAACCCAAGTGTGCTTCAGCTTGATGTCGCAAACTGATGGCCAGAGCTTCTCCTTCAGGATTTTCTAGTAGAGTGCAGAATTCATGGTTCTATCAATTACGGCAAGTCGTCCAGGTCCTGAAGCTGTAAAGCAGCCCCAAACCATCACACTACCACCACTGTGTTAGACTGTTGGTTTGATGTTCTTTTCATGAAATGCTGTGTTAGTTTTGCGCCAGATGTAACGGGACACACAAGGTGTGTTAAAAAAGTAAAAGTTTAGTCTCATCAGTCCACAGAATATTTGCCAAAACGTGTTGGGGATAATCAAGAAAATGTGAAACGAGCCTTTGTATTGTTTCTAGTATTGTTTCCGGTTTCTGGTTGTCCAGTCTTTTCCTGATTGTTGAATCATGAACACTGACCTTAACTGATGTAAGTGAGGCCTGCTGTTCTTTAGATGTTGCTCTGGGTTCTTTTATAACCTCCTGGATGAGTTGTTGTGCTCTTGGAGTAATTTTGGTAGGCTCACCCCTGCTGGGAAGGTACACCACTGTTTCAATTTTTCTCTATTTGTAGAACTGTGGCTTGCTGGAGTCCCAAAGTCTTAAAAATGGCTTTGTAACTCTTTACAGGTACATGTCTATTACTTTGTGTGACTTTATTTTGTGTGTGTGTGTGTGTGTGTGTGTGTGTGTGTGTGTGTGTGTGTGTGTGTGTGTGTATCAGTTCATTGCATGAGACATTATGTTGTCATTTTGTTTGGCACATTACAAAAAGAGCTGTTAGAATCCAGATTATACTGCCTGTGTACAGTGGTTAATGTGTATTTTCAAAATTGCCCGTTTCATAGAAATGTGTTTAATTTATGTCCTTGATTAGATTTTATTAATCTTGCTACTATTATTTCTCTTTGGCTACTTGTTATTAATACATGTCAGAATTTAACTTATTGATTTGCACCTCATTTGCATTCATATGAAGGCTGTAATAAATTGAGCCATTTTCCCTGGTACAATAGTTAGGCTATCTGACTGTTAATAGGAGGGACCTTTTTACAGGTGAGGCAACTGTCATCTGTCTTACTGTGATTCATGAATTTTGTGAATGGACTCTAATGAGCAGCATATTTCAATCAGTTGAAGGATCAGGAGTGGGGCTCTTTCCTCCTCCTCCTGCCTTTGATGGTAATGGAAATTATCAAGCAAATGGTACAGTCCGCTGCCTTTAGTAAAAGTTCACAAAGCCACTTTTTCAACTATGCTACTAGAAGAGTTACTCAGTGAGACTATGTTTAGAGGCCTTGATAAGTTAGAGTTTGAGTAAGGCCTTCAGATGTCCTTTTGGTTCTAATAGCCATATTTCAGTTGTAAGAGGCTATAACTTCTCAGTTTTGTTTTGTTTTTTTTACTGTCATAAAGGTGATAATGCTACCAAATATGTATTATATATCTTTATTCTTAAAATCAAAGCAGCATGAGGGCTGTATGCAAGAAATAGAAAGCTATGTATCTGTCATGATTAAATATATATAATATTTATTTTTTAGCTGAGATGATCACTAATGTACATCATCAATGAAGCTGTGTGTGAGCAGGTATTGAAAGATTGTGTTTTGGTGTTCTCGTATGTACCTCGCAAAATTTGCATTTCGGAGGAACGCCTTCATATGTCGTCTTGGTTGTTGCAAATTAGGGCAGCAGTTGTGATAATATTGAAACTATGGTATCACAGTAATGAATCCGCTGTGCTATTTTTAATTTATTCTGAACTTAGTGTACAGTACATAGACACCATTTTTAGTTCTTAGTAGTCATAAATAGCTCATCCTACTCACTCATCACCATCAGTTCCTATTATCTAGAACACAAAATGGCTGCTGTCTGATGCTTTGTTTGCATACTGCCTGTGCTGAATGTATTTGTGCTCAGTAGGTAATAAATCCAGCGTCGTAAATCAGAGAACCTTCCACGGTTATGAATATAGTCTAACTTGGCCTCTGTGCGCAAACATTTACCCAGGTCTTGTGGACCATGATGCTCCTGTTCCACAGAGACAAACCAGGGATCAGGACCCACAGAGGGGTTTCTCTGAGCTGTTGGAACTGGTTCAAGGGTTTGAGCTTAAAGCTATTATCAGGACAAGGTATGTTCTGTGCAGTTGCTTTACATGGGCTCAGAAATGACCACTCAGCCTCCACTAATTTGAGTGTTTTTATTATCAGAAAGGCTGATATTTTTAGGAGGAAACAGCGTGGCAAAAGGTAAATAAATAAATAAATACAATTCCTTACTGTTTTTTCTTTTGGATAAGCTATAGAGAAGTTAAGATTTTTACTGTCAGCTCACCTGTCAGCCTTCCACTCTCAGTATGTGTACCATTTAACCTATTCAGTTTGCATGCATTGCAACCACTATCTCATAATATTTACCATCTCCTATTATGCTTTTTATTTAATTAGAAAAAATGCACTCAGTCAGTTAGAGAAAGCAATAAAACAGTAAAGTAAAGTTAATTGCTTTAGAATAAAGAGAGGATTTTAATTAACCTTGTAATGAAAGCAGTCACACCAGAGTTGGAGATCTTTAGGTTAAGAACAAAAATGGAAAATGATCACAAGCTAAAATGAACATCAGGGTAATGCAGCTAAATTTAATTTACATCTGTTAAAGATGGAAAGATGGAACAAACACTATGAATGTTTGTTCAGAAGTAGTGAGATGCCCATCAAAAGACAGGCTGACACCAGAGAACATTTGACATTTTTACCTGAAACTGTGGCTTTTAGCAACCAAGCAATTTTTAAATTGTAGCTCGTCATTGTGTCTATACTGATTCATTGTTATCATATTTAGTGTCTAATAAGGCATCTTTTAGTCTAATGTGGAGAGAACCTTAATTTCACCATAACTAAAGATAGCAGACCCAGGTGAATTACACCAATCCTATTGAAATAAACTGATTATGAGAAAAGTGACTGTTACTGTTTGTGTAATCGTCTAGTCCCTCAACCTACAGATGACTATGTTGACCCAGCTTGACCATATCATCTGATCAGCTGAAGGATTAATGACACTGACAGGACTGAGGACATAATAATGTCCTTAGCAGATGATATAGCAGACTTCAAATCCCTTCAAAGCCAGCAGGTGAATATTCATGCTGTGCTGGTTTCTCTGTGGAACCTCTTGGATTCCTGAGAGAAAGAACACAGTTCTTACTGGAAAAAGGTAAATTTGGTTACACAGCTCAAACCTTCCAAAGTATCTTGAACATAATATGAGCATAATAAATTGTGTACAGCCTAGGGGGAATAAGCACATGGGATCTTTGTATATTATGAAAAAAGTAATTTCTATAATTCACAAGTAAAGTTTTATGAGGTTAAAGTAAGTGAAATAAGATGGACTTTTTCCTGCTGATTTCATGGAAGATCAGTCACAAAATACACTGCCATTGTCAGCCCACAACGTAACCATCTGTTCAGTCGAATAGCTGTTTAGTTGGCATTCAGGCGATGGGAAAACAGCATGAAAGCAGGGAAAATCCCTCAAAAGACTGTTTCAGTTATGAAGCTACTTGGTGTACACCTGCTTCTTGAGGTTTAGAAAAGAAAATTGTTCTTGGTGTGATATGCTTCCTCCAGTGAATTATAATGTTATTCAGCAAGATGCTCTTTACTAATATGTTCTGTGTAGTTGGAGTTGGAGTAGTAAGAGTTTATTGAAGGAAGAATTTAATAGTACTGTCTTGAAAAGCTAAACTATAGCTTTATTGGGACTCCCTGATTGTTGTGTTTTTTTTTTTTCATTGCAAGAAATCATTGCAAACATTTTTCAGAAGTATCAAAGAAAAAGCCAAACGTTTAGATAAATTTAGGCCCCTAACATCTCATGACAGTGGAAAAATATGACAACACATGGTGTGGTCTGGGTGGCAAGGGTTAAGTCCCTAAATCATTTAATCCATGACACTGTCTGCATCATATCATTTAATGACTCAATTTAATGATTCTCCAGATACAAGCATCAACTTCTTTTAATAGCATATCACCCCTTTACACAATATAGTGTTTAGGTTGAACAAAAAAGCTCTTCATACTGAGGTCAGCTTCAAATGTTCAAAAGAAAGCAAACTTTTGAGATGCTATTTATGAACTGTGTTCCTCCCACATGAATATCCCGCAGAGTTCTGTCACAGGCAGATTAAAGACATTGATTCACAATGGAGGAGAAGGGTAAAAATAAATGCACTGCATAATATTAAGTCAGGGGTGGCACAAGAATCACTGAGCAGGAGCATATTTGCTTTGTTCATCACATCTAGTTTCAGTCAATGGGCCCAATCTGTCCCCCTACAGATGGTTTGGGCAGAGGTTTGCCTGGGTGCACAGGGCAGGTGGATTCAATCAAGCCATCTAATGGAATGTAAATCTAAAAGGCAGCAGGACCCAGGGATCACATGCTGCATTTAGTCATGCCCTTCGCATGGTGGCTAAGTGCAGGTGCACATCAGATGACACCCCAGTGACACGGGGGAGGAAGCGGTCACCTGCAGAATTGAACAGTGTAGCCAGAGAGATGAAGGGAGAAAGGTGAGATCATAGTCAGGGTCATTTGGAACTTATGTGAGCTGGTGCACGACAAACAAACCTTTACTACTTTAATGCCACCTCTCATCAAACTGTGTGTTATTGTACTTGAGGTGAGATGTAATTACCTGCCCTTTGCCATGGATGCTTCAAATGATCCAGAGGTGGAAGTAAGTCAGCTCGATGTGGATCAGAATCACCAGCACTATGGAGGCCTTTTCTGTCTTTAGTCTCTATGTTCTACTGAATAGTTGGGCCCACTTCAATACCCCAGGGTTGCATCTGTTTATCCTGCAATGCTGATAGCACAGGATTGGAGTGAGAGTGAGTTCAAGACAGAATGAATGCTTCTCTGGTGTTGAAATGTCTTCTCTGAAATGTCTACATTTACGGTGGTGTATCTGTGGCACAGAGCACCTAATGTGGCATGGATGGAGTGCTTAGCTACACAGCTAAGCACACATATCAAGTGAGGTAAGAGGCAGGAGCTGAGCCTGCTAGACATTTACAAGATAAATATTATATTCTAGACAAGAACTTTGCATTTCTAAGACGTAGGCGGCACAGAATGTTTTCGTAGTGGCATTTCTGTCAGAAGAATGCTGGAGTCGTTATGTATCTCCACAACTATGCTGACACGAGTTGTCTTGTTTCTGGAAGAGGAAGATTCGCTATATGGGAGATCTTTTAGTTCTGACTAAATCTCAGCTGCAGTGGAGTGATAGACAGATATTGTCATCCAGCGAGTGTGACTATGGATTTCTTTCCCAGTGACACTGATTGGCAAGTTACTGTCCTGTGCGGACATTCTTGCACCTACTTGCACTGTACTACACATTATATTTTGGCGAATGTGATTTACATTATTCTGTATTACTGTTTATATTGCTGGTAGGTTATGGCTGAATATGAATTTAAGGAAAAAAAAGTCATACAAATCACCTTCAGTCTGTCAACTCTGATATGCAGAAATTTGACTGATGACTAATACTTAATAAGCAGTCATACTTTTTCTTTAAATCACCCATTTGCACTACCTTAAGTTAAAGTCAGTGTTCATGATTCCACAATAAGAAAGAGACTGGGCAAAAATGGCATCCATGGGAGAGTTTCAAAGCAAAAGCCACTGCTGACCAAAAAAGAACATAAAGGCTCGTCTCACATTTTCCAATTTTCTATATTGATTATCCCCAAGAAGGTAAATATTCTGTGGACTGATGAGACAAAACTTGAACTATCTGGCATAAAACTAATAGCACCTAAAAAGAACATCATAGCAACAGCCAAACATTTTGATGGTAGTGTGATGAGCAGCTTTGCATCTTCAGGACCTCGACAACTTGCCATAAGTGATGGAATCATGAATTCTGCGGTCTGCCAGAAAATCCTGAAGGAGAATGTCTGGCCATCAGTTTCTGACCTCGAGCTCAAGCACCCTTGGTTTATATAGCAGGACAATGATCTGACACACACTAGCAAGTTCTCCTCTGAATGACTCAGAGAAAAAAACTTAAGGTTTTAGAGTGGCCTAGTCAAAGTCTGGACTTGAATCTAATTGAGATGCTGTGGCAGGACCGTAAACAGGCCGCTCATGCTCGAAAACCCTCCACTGTGGCTGAATTAAAACAATTCTGCAGAGAGTGGGCCAAAATTCCTCCACAGCGATGTGAAAGACTCATTGTCAGTTATTACAAACTCTTTCAGTTTTCAGTTGGTGCTGCCAAGAGTGGCACAACCAGTTATTATGTTTTGGGGGCAAATACTTTTTTTTATGGCCAGGCAGGTTTGGACAGCTTTTTTTCCCTTAATAAATGAAATCATGATTTAAAAACTGCATTATGTATTTACTTGAGTTATCTTTGTGTGATATTTAAAATGTATGTGAAAATCTGAATCGTGTAAGTGTGACAAATACCGTATAGACAAAAAAATAATAATTATCCAGAATGGGGCAAATACTTTTTCACAGCACTGTAACGACCCTGAATTTTATGCATAATCTATAAGTAACAAAGGCTGGCTGCTAAGAAAAATACCTGTTATCATGGGTAGTGGTTTTTCAAATAAAAACTCACAGATAACATTACTGTCAAATGTATTTTCAGCACACATGCATTTCCATACACTTGAAGTCAGAATTGATTATTATTCAACAGTCACTGCTGTCCAGAGTTTCTATTGAACAAATACAAGGATTAATACATCCTTTTAGCCCTACCAGTAAAAGTTTAGGGTTTGAAGGATCTCAGTGTTAATTGCTCCATTTCTTGCTCAGTCACTTCATATGAAACACGTGTAGAGGTCTCTGGAGGACACAACTGGGGTCTGAGCGTTTTGAAAATGAGATTTTGTACAGTCTATGAAATAATTTTTCCTCAGGTCTATGCACTTGTTAATATAGTAATTAGGTATACTGGAGTAATAATATTCAGTAAAAATTCAAGTCAATGACTGCTGATAAATGCCCCAGATTGATCATCTCTCACAGTGTTTGTTATCATAATGAGTTGATCAGGGTTTTAAAGAGGGGCTCTTAATGATTACATTTACTGATAGCTAGAGTTGCATTCAAAAACACGCTTACATCAGTATGCATTATCACCTTGCAGTTGGCAGAAATTGATATGTCTCTGTGCTCATGCTTTTTCATCCTCACCCTGTGCTAGTACAACATGAGAGATAATCTTGGATCCTCCAACTCCACAGTGTAACTTTGCAAAGTTTTGGGGTCATTCGGGAATATAGAGAAGCACCAAAACTTGCTGAGGGTTTGATGACTGCTGTCATGCTTTAGACTGAATACTGTCCTTCTCTAGCATTTATTAGTTAAGTGTCCTGTCACTCGCTACTGTATGTCAATTAACTGGAGTGTCCACAAACGACTTTGGCCAACATCCAGCTTCTTAGTTGTTCAGCTGGATCCATGCCAGCATACTGTGGTTGTTGTCCAACCAGAAGCAGGCACAGCAGGTAGACCGGTCCCAATGTACAGTCTTAAAGTCAGCATGCTACCGAGTGCCTATGCTAATGTCCATATGCTCACGATTGCACTCGGCCCTTGTCTCCCCTGGACACAGAGCTGCTATTCAGTCATGTCATTCAATAGCCATCAAAACCTGGCAGGTTAAACTGGGACACCCTGCATGGCATGCATGCTTGTCCTTGTTAAATGTTCTTAAAGCAGGAAAAAAATTATTGTTATTTAAAAAGTGTCCTGCCTTGGTATCTCTCAGCCACACAGTTAAACAGTAACCAGGCAAATAGTGTTGTCAGAGCTGAATGTATTGCTCTTTGGCTGATTGCTGAGTTATTATAATTTGATACATTTGAGTGTTTCATGTTGCAAGTTATTTAACTCCATGCCTCCTGTTGGTCTTTGTACAACCTTGATACAGATGCAATTCATGATTTGCCAGTTTCTGCCGTAATGATTTTGAAGAGCCAACAAACTTGGAGGTGCTTTTGAATCTAGAAGGGTAGTGTTTTGCGATGAAGTATTGTTTGTAATTACTCAAAAAGCTACTCAGTTATCGTAATGCATCTAAAACTGATTTGTTTCTTCCATTCCTGTCTCTGTGTATGGGGGTGTGTACAAATAATATCACACATATGCAGCCTGCCACAGGTTGGGTATTAGTGAATAGGCCTCAACGGGAAAATATTTTATTTATTGGAGAAAGAGCCACATTCATCTGCTCACACATGGCTTCTCTGTGCATATTATTCCCAGTGGCCCAGTCAAACAAGGTTTTGCTCATTCAGACCAGCAGTTTTACAATGGCTGTTTCTGGGCTTAATCACAGCACCAAACAGACTTTGTCATTTTTCTCCTTCAATTCAAGCTGATTCCCTGTATACTTCAATCAGTTGTAAACTGGTGTCCAGAGATCACAGACACACCCATGCAGTGCCCATCCTCAGGTGATAAATGCTTATCATTGATCTCCACCACAGTATAACTCTGTGCCCGTTGGAGTTTATCCTTCACTGTTATTCTACAGCAGCAGCCATATGGTTAGAGCTTAGTGCCACCTGCCTCTGGTACTAACTAGAGAAGATGGGGAATATGATGCCTGGGGGAAAAGTGGGATTGGCAGGTTCAGATGGTGTGAGAGCAGCAAATCACAAAGTCTCCAAAGTGACTTAATGTACTTCCTTTGGTTGACTGTGTAAGGATAGATGCTGTACCACACGAGTGCTTTGGCTGGAGCAGAGGCCTTTCAGCACTGGAACTAACATCTATGACATTAGCAAGGTTATATTATGCTCCATGCCTCTGTGTATTTCTGCTGTTACTGTTGTGTAGTGTACCGTTTGTTCTCATTTATTCCATCTTTGCCCCTAGCCCCATGAAAAGCAAAAAATTATAATACCCCTTAAAGTAGTTTATAAACACTAAGCACTTAAAAATGAATAATTCTTATTTGCAGTTCAGCTTCTCAGCATATAGTTATTTATACCAAAGTGCTACCTGGTATAAAAGCCATCTCCTGTCCTGACATATTCAATCTTCATAGAGCAGGTGTATTTTTTTTTTCTTTTTGGTTAAATAAATAAAACAAAAAATAACAGCAGGATTCTTATCTCAAAGCATGACCAGTCAGCAGCATGATGGGTTGGAAATATTTCTCCTCTGCCTATGTAATCAGATAAGATACAGTATACAATAAAAGTATACGTTTCCATATCTATAAATGATTGTTTGTCCTGTTTAACCGAAGATAAATCTTCATGTTTGCATTGTGAATTTTGGTGCTTGTTTATGTATAGATCTTTGTCTTACATTTAAGTATCATTTATCTTGACTCACATTCTGTATACTTCCATTAACATGCTCAGTTATATTATTTTCTTCCTGACTATATTAAAACTGAATTTTGACCTCTTGCAACAGCGTCACATCCCGAAATTTGAGCTAAATCAATACTTGAGGCAGCAAACTGTCAGTCAAAAGACAATATTGGTTCTGATGCATTAGTGTGTGTCAAGTCTTCATTGGTTATCAGCATCATATTGACAAATTCAGTCTGAAAGACAATAGTGAATGTCAAATCAAAGAAGTGTTCTATTCACACACAGCTTCCTGGTGTACTCATAGGGAGGCTGCCTCTTCAGGTGCTGATGTTACTACAGTAACGTGTCATTAAAGCAGCTTTTGCTGGATAAATCTCTGTTATTCAATTTGAATTATATAAACCAGCATCTAATAGGCATTTCTGGAATCTCATGGCTGCAGATGTATTCTACACAGGACAATGCCCGATGTCTGCAGCAGTAATGAGCAGAGACTCCTGTCCCTCCTAATTGCTTGCCGAGCCTCAGCATGGCTCATCAGAGAGCGGCTTAAGTGGCCATCACTACCCAGGCAAGCATGAGGCTACAGCTAGCCCTGTTCCTGCCTGCTCGCTTTTACCATGATGGTTACAGAATAAATAAGCAGCTCCATTCATTCTGCATTGCTGCCACTAATGAACACTGTTTAGCCTGGAGGTCTTGATCATTGTGTCGCACTCCATCTTACTGTGTTTGGTGTGTTTGTAACTGCAGTTTGCTGGTGTTGTTCCAGTGTTTGGTCTTTTTTTCTAACTGTTAAGCATCAATGTAATGAAGTGCTTCCTGGTTTTGCTATTGGGGTCTCTAGTGCAAAGCTGACTCGCTGGGAGATAAGTGTCTTCAGCTGCTGGCAATCAGTTTATTTGCCCTCTAATGTTGAATACGTGTGCGGAATGAATAGTGAAAGATGGAAGAGGAAAAGGGAGCTGAAATTGCTGTCTATGTGCATTTCTGTTTTCATTGAGAAATGATCCTTTCACTGGGACTACACAACTCTTTATGGACCATTACACTATCCTGAAATATACAATCGCACACAGAGCAATGTGTGGAGCCTATTTCAATATAGCCAGTTAATGTTAAAACATCAACAAGGAAATGACATGACTTTTTCATTTCCACACTCGATCAGTTAAGAATTGTTATTAGTTGTTTTTAGTTTTCCTGATAAGAGATGTAACAGAGTATGCTACCCTGTGAAAGATTGTGACTTTCTGTTTTTACGAAGCGATGGTCTGTGTGTTTCATTCCATATAAGTATGTTTCAGTGTATTGTGAGAGGCATTCCTGAACCTGCCCTTGGAAAAGTTGCCACAACCACACATAATGCAGTATTGATTGGTGCTTAAATCAGTTTGATAACAGCTTTGTCAAATCAGCTCTTTTAACAATCAGATTAGAGCTTTTAGTACAATCGATCGAGGGGGGATTCAAATCCACAAGATGACGGTTACAGAGGAACACATAACTAAAGCCTGGCCACCCATGAAAAGGATCCAACACTGTATGCACTGTTCACAATCACATTTTTTTAACAAGGCTGATACTTTACAGAGAAACAATGTGAAATCACTTGCTGGAACAGAAGGGCTTTATTTAGCAAGTCAGTGGTAACCAGCCTTGTGACCTGAGCCACTGCTTGAGTAACAAACTCCAAAGGTTTTTTACAGTACATTACACAGATGTGACAGCCTCTTCTGCATATATCTGAAGATAATAGCAATTATTTTATTCTATGTGCTCCTGGACAATTGGAGAACATGCTATAGAGATCAACTGCATGTCCATGTGTCCCAGAACAATACTGTGATATCGATTGTTATGGCTGAATCTGAATTAATGTCATGGAGTGTGACATCCAGATGAAACAAATGCCAACTGAAATGCCATGTACAGTAAATAAAGACAACCACTACAGTGGCCAGATCATTACAAAATAAAACAAACTTGGCAGAGGTTGGTGGCATTTAAGCTTAAAACACAAGGTGCTATGCTGTTGCATCTATTGTTTTAGTGTGCTCGGTTAGCATACATCTGGGATAAATTAAAAATGCCTTTATGAGTCACCACATCAGTTGGAAAAATGGAGCTAAAGAATGAAGGTATTCACTGGTAATTGCTGGTATTCTCTTTATTCGATGTTGAAAGGTACTCTCTTGAGCTATAATTCTGGTTACCAAGTCAGCAAGAGGCGACTGTGAGACTGCGCTAGCTTCTCTCTTGGGCTTCTTAATTGGCTTTGTTATTGCAGACCTGTGCAGGGTGAAGGCAGCGAGAGAGAATCTCGGATTTGGTATATAACATACAGAGCTTTCAACTGTGACCCTTCTCCCAGAGTGTTCACAGCTGCGCTCTCTGGAGAAGGTGACCTGGCTTTGCATCCTTCCCTTCACTTCTCCCAGTGGACCACCCCCCACCCATCTTGTCCCACCCCACTCGTTCCTTTCCTCTCAGAGGTCATTTTCTACACCATCGTGGACTTTTTGCCTCCTCTCCCCTTTTCTCTGCGCCCATCCGTTTGGCTCAGCAGGGAGTCGCTAATTCTCTCCGCTCTGTGAATTTCCACACTTTTCCAGCGTGGGATGCCAGCATCTTTTCAGTGCCTGATTCTGGCATCACCACCCCTCCCAACACACATGCATATAAGGCATGATTTTCCACACCAGCTCGACCCCACACTCTCTGGGCTTTTAGCAGTGAGAAAAAAAGGGTGGCATACTCATAACAGAGTAACCCTGTATTATTGGCTCTTGCCACCAAGACATTTGACATATTTACTAACAGTGATGTTCACTGAACAATTCTTCTGCTGACCACTCTTTTCAAAACCTTAAGAAAAAATGACTTTCTGGCACTAGCAGCGAGCTCTCGGTGAATGATGAGTGTGCTTCTATGAGTGTGTGTGTGTGTGTGTGTGTGTGTGTTTGTGTGGCATTCAAGTGTAAAGGAAGCAGGTGGTTTACCATGTTAAGCCAACACAATATGTGCAATCAACTCCCTGTTGTAAGTTCTTGAGCCATTTTCTATTACCGCTTATTGCCATTGGCAGCTATGACACATTAATTTCACATTGTCTATACCAACGTGCCACCTTGCCTATGAGACATAGTGTAGGCATAAAATAACAAACCACAGAAGATGCATTTTAATACAACTTTCCAACTACATGGATTTCTAAAGAGCTTTCAAGAAGACATTAGTGTACATGTGGCTTGATTATGCCGCATTAGGCTATTTATTACTAGGAAACTGCTTTTGAGCTGTCACAGCTAAAGCTGTCTAGCTCCTTGTAAACACAGCTTTGGAGTCCATTTGTGGAATTAAAGTTGCAAATGAGCACTCCAAGAACAGACCAAGAGGGGTGTCAGAAACAAGATAATGATTTCACCCTGTATTAATCCTTCTCATGTGAGGTATTAAGTAATCTTGATGTCTTGTTTAGAGTTTAAGCTATAGGCTCTATAAAAGATAGTTAAACCAAAAGATGTTATTTTTTTATTTCAGTTGTTTTTGCATTTCTCTTTATAGAATAAGTGGGAAAAAATCCCCAAACTGTTCCAGATTAATAATAATAATAATAATAATAATAATAGTTAACAACAGATTAGAATTTAGATTTAGGAAAGATTTTGGGTCAGCTCAAACCCTATATAACAAGCTTTTTAAAACCAAACTTACAAAGAAGAAAACCTCCATTAAAAACAGAAGAAAAGACTCTGATCACTAAAGTCACAAGTGCTGTTAGCTGTAATTACTGGACATGCTGGTGACAATAAACTGAGAATGATGGGCCCTGGCTTTAAATGGAAGTCTGTGTTGATATCATGCCTTCAGTGAATAGTACTGATGTGCATACAGTCACATCTGCAGAAACTGAATATAGCTAGATTTAAGTTGAAAGGCAAATGTTTTGGCTTTTCACTTGGTTAGGTCCCTTGTTGCTGGATAATAAAGAATCAGCACTGATTTTATAAGGTCTTGGTTGTTCACTTGTTTTGGTACAAGCTCGCATCACAGATGTATTTGGAAGTTTTGGTCATGCCTTTGTTTGCTATAAAATGTAACAATGTGTAGAATATCATACACTTCTGAAAACATAGCTTTGTATATAATGTTTCAAAAAATCCTTTTGTAATTAGATTTTTCTGTTAGAATTTCTATTTGTTCTCCTTTTTCACAGTGGCTTCCCTCTGCCACAGCAGTGAAACCAAACACAAAGGTGAAAGCTATCATCTGGAAAGCACTCAGCGAGGCCAGAAACTTGATCAGATTTCAACCAGGAGACATTACAAATACAGCATAAGTCTTCATTAAAGAAGAAAATGGCAAGTAAATCTCTGTAACACGTGGAAACAGGAGATCATAGGATAGAACGTATGTACAGTACAAAAGGAGGGTAGTGGTAGTGAATGGGGTGTTCTGGTAGATAAGACCGGGTTTTAGGTCATCTGTTCCATTTACAGTATCTGTCTTGTTAATCACGACATCTCATTAGCACATTCTTATTCCCCTTCACAGTGTCTTCAGTGCAAGAGAAGCTCTTCCATTAGAGGTGTGTACCTATGGATAAGCGACAACAGGCTTGTTGAATAGCTTTCATAATCACACCAGAAATTCCTTTAAATTTCTCAAGTAGTAATGCAAGCATTTATTGAACGCAACACTGTTATCCAGAGAATAGGTTTTGTGCCTATTGTACAAGGACAATATTTAGGCCAGCCTAAAAAATCAATATCCGCTGTCACCAGAAGAATGACATTTCTTAAATGAATATGCCAAATAGAGCAAGGCCAGTTGTTCTGTTAATAGGGCTAATGGTTGGTGTAAGGTTTATATAGTTGACTTGAAAGCACAAAGACATTGTGTTACGTGTGAATTAAATAATAAGTGAGGTAGTGTTTTTGTTGCCCTCTAAAGTTTCAGCATTTTTTTATGTAATATATTTGCTTAAAACAGCAAGTTAATAAAATAATAGAACACCAAAGGCTAAATTCAGAAATAACTTCAATAATATGACAAAAAATCCAGGAATTTTCATATCTAATGTTTGCCCAGATATATTTTCTGCTAGCCTTTTGTTGCTGTCTTGCATTTCAGATGAGTATAAAGTCTTAGAATCCTACACTATATCTTTTAAAGGTTCAATTTTACACTATTAACTAGATCTTGTTAACGTTAATTTCACTTTTCATCCCAAATAAAGAGCAATTAGGGAGAGAGATAAAGGTAAATTTTAAGTGTCGTATTTTACATAAACACTTGAGGCAGAATTTATCAAACCTTGTTTTCCAACTCAACTTGTCTTACACCACACTACCCTCATCATGAATAATCGAGGGAATTTGTGCATGGCATTTGGAAATCCATTCAAATGAGAAATTAAATATTCCATTTTCTTTGAGAAAATCTCCTGCATATATTTGTTGTGCAGAAAGTAAATTGGTGTGTATATCAGCTCCCAGCTGTGTCGTTGTCCATGTCTGTTCAGAGAAATCACAGCAGGAGACCTCATCAACATCATGGTACTAATTTGATTTATGGCATGGTGTATGGCAATGCTTTGTTTGAATGGTGCATATTTATCAGCAGAAAGAGAAAAATGAATTTACTTTACATTTTGAAATGTGGGCACACTTATACAAACACTATATTTTCCTATTGCTGCAGCATGACCATTCTAGCTTGCAGTAATGTTGTCTGTAGGGAAGAAGGTTAACATGCAGAACATGTGAAGACTGATTGCATTCTTATGCACTGAAGCACATTAAACCTTTGCCTTCTCTTAGAAACTATTCATATCCCTGTTTTGATTGTTAAAATCATGTCAGGTTTTTGTTTTTTTTCACAAAGCTGAGGCCATATACACTCAATAAGATTCATTTTTTTCCTTGAGTTAGAGCCACACAGAAAGCTGCAAAGCCTCAAGGCAGAAATGCCGCCTCTTACAGTACATCAGATCCTTTTGGGCATGTTCATCATTTTGTCAATTCAAACACAGAGATGTGTTCTTACTTTTATACTGCTTCTGTAACACTTACGCATTTATTTGCAACAGTTTAACTCCAGATTTTCCACAAAAATCCAAGCATTAATGCACAAGCTGAGTTTGAACAAAGATTTAATTAAGCAGTGCTGTAAAATAATCAATAATGCTGCTAAATTTCATTTGCAGTGGTTCCTTATAATAGTCAAAATCAACATTTTGGGTCTTGTGTTTTTAATGATGTGTGGTTTTAATGTACAGTCAAAGTGGAGCAGAGAAACCAGTCTTTTGAACTTTTAAAAAGCTAATTATCTTTTTCTCTGCACAGTCATTGTTCTTAATAAGCTATAGTGTGTAGAGGAGCTTGCTGGCTCTTATATTGTGGCTTAAACAACATTATCAAATTATTTTTTTTCTTTATGGATCATTAGTGAGTATAAAGTATTATGTATGTGAAGCACAAAACAGAGTAGGTAAAATTGAATTAGTCAGAAACTCATCTCACTCATACAATGACCTTTTTTTATAGGCTACCCAAAATTGGAAAGGAATTACTTTTGTCCTACTTTCAGTTTCCATAGAAGAATAATCTCCTAAGTCTTATTCGAACAGGTCTATAAATAGTAAGGGACTGCAATACAGTAGATTAGTCATGTTTTAACATAAAGTTTAAACTAAATCAAGACCACAACCTGCAGTTTGGAATCTATCATTAAGTTGGGTTTGTACTAAAAATTAGACCCAAACATTTTAAGTTTGATGAAAAAGTGAAACTGGGAACTAATATTTGAAACTGGATTTCAACTATATATCACAAACCCTTACCGTTACCATGTTGCAATATTTGATCACCTTTGCACATTCACTCATACCAGCTTCTCCCAGCATGCTTCCCACACAGCCACTTTCTCCACATCATTTGCAATCCTATCATTTTCTGTGCAACAGTTCACAGCTCAATTGAAAATGAAATGGCAAAGAGGAATGGCAGTGTGACACACTGTAGTGTGCTGTAACGAAAGCACATCTGTTGAGGCTTTCTTGCTTTCACTAAACACTCTGGTCCCTTGATTTATTTTTTATCAATCCAGCATCACATTTAAATTATGTACACAGCATCAGGTATAGTGATGTCAGGTTGTTGCACATTTTATGTGGACCATTGACTTTGTAGCAGGTAAAGATTGCAACATGAAAGCACAATTCTTCTGAGCGATTGTACCAATACACAGGTGATCTTAGTTCTGGCCTGTCGATAGTGTTGTGTTCAGCTGAAAAGATAAGTTCCTTTATGATGGAGCTGCACGCTCTGTGCTGCTCTGCTCGCTGGGCGGTGGGGCTGTTTCAGGACAGAGTCTGTGAGCAATGCTGCATGCTGGCTCTCATTGCAGCCGATTACTTATCTATTGATTGAAGCCAGCGTTGTGCAGATGGATGCTTTTGTAGTGTGACAAGTGCTTTAACAACCCCGGAACCTGGTACTCCTTAACGTCAGTCTGGGTCCATGTTAAATAATGTCCCATCTCTAAGTCACCAGGATTCACTCACAGTCAATCCCAGCAACGGAAAAGGAATCCATCTTGATTGGCTGTCTTCAGAGCAAAAGATCTATGGCTGCAATTACATGTAGCCACTCTCCGCTACAGCTGGTGAGATGTAATAAATAGCATTAAGAACTGTGAAAATCCTTTAAATACACTTTCCTCCTTCTCTTTCTGCTTGACAGTTAGAAAGAGCAATGAATTCCCAATGATCGTTGGAAGCAGCCTGTGAGAATCAGAACGTTGTTTCTACTGCTTATCACTTTCACTTAAGCTGCTCAGGAGATTCAGTCACACATGCACTCAGATGTGTACATACACCTACACACAAACCCCATAACATGGTGCCAGCCTTTTTATTGTTCATACCAGGCAGTAGATAAACCAAAGTGCAGTACAGCACCCGGCTCTTTGTCCTTATGATGGCTTCTTTCACATGAAAATATACCTTGAGTCACTGAGTGCTTTGCTCACTGATGTACTCCTGCGTTTGAACATTTGAACTAAATGTTTTCTTCATTCCTCCTGTCAGGTTCTGGCACAGGTCCATCACAGCTTCCTAACAAGTAGCCTTAGGCCAGCCAAGTCGATCAGTTGTATAATCTTAAAATGTTAAAGGCTGACACAGCCGGATGAATGTTTAAGATGAGTCCTGACTCATCTGAAACTTCAGGCTTAATCTGGTTTTATACCAAGCTGTAAAAGAGCCTGAACTGCACTGGCAGTCCTAACATCTTATTTGTTAGCATGAGCCATTACTGATGGTTGCACAGTTTGCACCAACAGAGCTTTTATCAAGTGTGTTTTTAAGATACTCTGAATCTCAACAGTAATCATCAGCGTCTGCGCAGCCTTGCTCTCTACAGTTTTCATGTGTTGTCCAAGCAAACAAATCATATGTGTGTATGTTTTTTCATAGCTTTAAGTTGGTCTTTTTTCCTCAAATGAAAACGGACCTGGTGACAAAGCAGAAGCTGACCTCGTAACATCTCATGGGAGCAAGCAGCCTGACACCCATATCATCTTGGATGCTTCAGCCTCAACAACATTTTTATACCAAGGGCATACATACCGACAACAAGAAGGCTTTTCTTCCTTAATCTTTATCTCTTTCTGTCAGAAGCAACACAGCCAGAACCCTAACTCTCATGTCTTTAGCTTCTGACATTGCTTAACGTATTTCCACCCTAATCGTTCCTTTTTGACAAATAAATGTTTTCATAAATTTTAGTCTGTGAAGCAAAACGATCTTATTCAGAAACATTCTGTGGAACTTGAGAATAGGTGTCGGTTTTTCTGCAGTAAATTTGTTTACTTGACCAAACTCAACCGGACACACTGTGATTGTGTTTAAGTAACTGTTAGTGAAGTGTGGATGGTGCTGTTTTCATAACTGCTGTTTATTTCACAGTGAAGATGTCAAATCTGTTGGTGTGAAAAAGGCAAATAATGTACAATGTTGTACATATTGACTGAACTGGCTTTGAGCTGTTAGCCCTTTTATTAAATCTTCTAATTCAAGCATTATTAATTTTCAAACAATTCCTACAGGGATTCAAAGAAAGAGGATATTTTTTTTAATGAAACATCAAAGGAGCTCATTTTCATAGAGCAGCCCTTTGGCGCAGAATCCACAATAGAATTTCTGTGTTGGTTCAGGATGTTATTGCTTTCTCGTCTCATTTTTATTTTTGGCAAGATTACAATTTCTTTCAAACTCTTTCTCAAACAATTTTGTTCACTCAAGGGTGCTTTCCATTTGCACTTTACCAAAGAGCAAGAACAAACTCCCTCTGAGAGTGACTGGTCCTCACTTAACCACATGAAAATAGCTGGACACTGGCCTGCCTATAAAAGAATACAGTGATAACTGAATATCCTGCTGAACTAGACCATTTGCCATCTCCACTCTTTCATTTACCATAGATTCGCCTTGATGATTTCCTGCTGAAAATCAATGATTCACTCACTTTTAGAATAGCAGCTCCTCTGAGGGTGTTGGCTAGGTTCTCCCGGTGGCAATGATTTCAATCAAGAGGCGTGTGAATTCTAGGCCTTCAACAATAGCATGGAACACTCTGTAATAAATTGAACAAATAAGTAATTTCTGTGTAGAGGATAGATTTAAATTGATTCACATTGTGACCTCTCAGCACACATGCATTGTCAGACCCCTGCTGCATGCACACAGATGTTCAGCCTCTATACATGTTCACATATTTACTCACTGGCTCTGCAGGTACAATTGTTAGTTCAGAATAGCGAGAGGTTGAGGCTCTCTGCAATAGAATAAGGATTATTCTCGTATACATACAGGCACTTAACAACGTTGACCTTTATCAGCTGGCCCTGCATTTTCAGTACTAGTAGCACATAGCGTGAGAAGGCGGAAATGAAAGGAGGGAGAGAAACAGCAGCCTTCAGAGACTGTAGTAGATGTTGGGGTTCTGTAAATCTGTTTAGGGTTTTGGATTATTGTTCTGCAACGGCTCACAGTTTTGCTTGAAATTATTCATACTAGTAGATTATAGTTCAACCAACTTTCTTATTCTTGACATCACATCAAATCACAATAGCTTCATTCTAACTAAGATCAAAGTCATTATCAAGAGACCCTGCCAAAAGTTAAACTTGTGTTTTTTAGATACCAGAGAGCTGTTGTCATATATTAATCTGTTCATTATGATTGGATTTCTGTTTTCTCAGACTGTTATGATTTTACATCATATTTTTAAAAAAAAAGCATGTCAGAGTCTCTTCAACTTTCTTATAACCATGTCAGTATGACCCACATGTCAGAAACCATTGCTATTGTTTTTAAGTCAGGCATCTGACATGTTTGTCTAAAGGGCAAATTTGTACAATTAATTTGACAGCTAAAGGAATGCATGTAACGTTGCTTTAATCCTTTAAAACCACTGAAAAGTGCTGGCAGTTTTAATCCCATATTACCATTGAAATAAGAATGTGTTATCCTGCTGGACTAATCTTCAGTCTTAACCAACATGTCCTGAATATGCATAGACCTGCTTAAAACTGGATATGTCTTTACTGGACTCTTGCTTTCCTTCCCTGCTGAGATGACAGAAATCTTATGATATGATGAGCAAAGACATGAATGTAGATGAGGATTACCAGCACAAGTAGCCTTGAATAGACTTACCATGGGAGCTCTGTGCTGTGTTATAGGCAAAACGGGAGCTGTCCATGACTCCAGTTTTTACCAATTAGGTCATGGAGTCTTAACAGTGGATCCAAGCCTGAAGTTTTTGGCTCTGCAAAAATCTTGTTGCAGGCTTGGGTTTTTTTTATTTTTTATTAATGGACGACTTGCTGCTCCTAGCCAGGTGGACGCGGAGCAGTAATAAATGTGGCCCAATATATCATCCGCAGCACATTACAGGGGAGCTGGGGTGATTATTCATGCCGGCAGGGGCATGAACAGACCTTTCAGGGGTTCATGGGCTCAAACTTTGAAAAGGGCGTCTCCCTCATCTTTCTCAACAGGGTGGTTAGAGTCTCCTTGTGCCTGTGATGTTTCTGGTTCAACTGAGATTGTAACGAATTAACTGAAATCCACAAGACCAGACATGGATAATGGAAAATGTGCAGTTTTATGTTTTTTGTTGTTTTTTTTCCAGCTGATTACTTGATGAGTCTAGATTGTTTTCACATATTTATCAAGGATTTGTTTGTTTTCACGCACTTACTGTAATCATCATTGAATTCTTTAACCTTAATCATCAATGTCAAACACATCAGCATGCAATTTGTAGTGTTTACATTACACTGTTAACTCTTTGGACTGTGATCATGCAGACCATTCTATTAAGGCTCACTGAATCTTAAATCCTAGAATTAGCTTCTTAGATGGGTGTAATCAAGACCGCGATTACCATACTTCAGTCAATCAAGTTTTTTCCCCATCAGCCACCTTCTTGGACTCAAAGTTTGTACTTCTGCAGTCATTTACTCAAGAACCAGGAGATGACTGCATTGTGAGCAGCGGGAAGCACATTGAAGGTAGATGGGGCGTTATTTTTGAGCAGCCTGTGTTTACTGTTTGCGGCTATCAGGGCACACACAGAGACAGATGAGACACAACAGCTGGCCCTAATGCGTGTTGGGTAGAATCAGCCCGGCCCAGTCAAAGCACATCAATAGACCCATACGTTAGCTGACAGCCAGATCACTAAACTGTGCTCGTCCAGCAGGTGTCGTGGGCCCAGCCCCAGCACCAGTGATAGGGAAATAGGCAATCTGTTTTTCCACTGGAGGGGTATTGGAACTGGGGTGGAGGGAGTTGGGTTGCCATTGTACATCAGAACTCTGATCCTTCAGAACAAAGAACCAAAAACTGTTTCACACAATGAGATACATTCACAACCTCGACCAGCAGCACCTCCTCTCAGATAACTACAGGGACCAACCAGGTGATTTCTGAGCTGAAGTTCAGCCTCTGTGTCAGGCTGGATGTGTCACTTATGACC
Organism: Ctenopoma kingsleyae; assembly: GCA_032353495.1. Lineage (NCBI taxonomy): Eukaryota > Metazoa > Chordata > Actinopteri > Anabantiformes > Anabantidae > Ctenopoma > Ctenopoma kingsleyae. The sequence goes on along the minus strand of JAUBNQ010000002.1, from coordinate 8,238,510 downwards.
AGTCCTCATTGGACAGATATGTTGATTTGCACTGCACTGTATGTAGCAATGCAAATGTTTTAAGTTACTCAAGTCGGTCTCTATAATCTTCATTATGGATTAAAGCATCCACTCTTCTTTCTCTGTACATCATTACATTCAGTGAAAGGCAATAGTGGAAAATGCTTCAAGTTTACAAACTCATCCAAGGGATTCGGCCAGAGCAAACGTATTAAGGTGTGAAAACGCCCATACTGACTCTAATTTAATTCACAAAAAAGTACAACCTATAAACTGGGATGGAAAAGTTAAAATTACAGTTGTAACTATGTAAAGTCATTATTACATTCTCCGAGGTGGTTACTATAATGTCTTTAAAAGTATTAGTTGAATAATAATAATGCCAATGATAATAATCTGTATTTGCTACACATACTTTTTTCTGCTGCAGCAGATCTAACACCTTTTGCCATTTACCCTGAAAAATAAATTTATGCAGCTCAGACAGGATAATAACCATTGTACATTTATTACAAATGTGAATTAAATTACATAACTAAAGCAGCAAAGAGTTGGATTAGATAATACCACAGTATTTTTATCAGCGTGGTTTCATCATTAAATTTGGAGGGGGGGGGGCTCTTGATACTAAATCTGAGAACTGTGGATGCAGTCAGCTTTTATCTGCTGAGAGACAGTGACAAGTCCTTTAACGATTCCATCATTTGTCCAGGGATCTTACAAATAGTGAAAATAACATGACAGTGCTGTCTGTGAAACATAATTTTGTCTGAAATATCTTTATTTTGCACTTTGTTGTTTCCCACTCCTCCTTTCCTTTGTATTAAAGAGTTGTTTTGTCTCACATCCAGCCACAGAAAATGCCATTATTTAAGTCAGATGAGTTTCATGTAGACCAAATAAGAATGAAAATTATTATTATTCAGTATGCATAATAAATGCGTGGATTTGTCATCATTATATTAGTGAGCTTCATGAGTACAATTACAGGTAAATAAAGTGTGTGCTGATGCTGACATGTGATGAGATGTGGCACAGTACTGTACATCTCACTCATTTGTACATACAGTGCATCCTCTAACTGGATATACAATATCAGAGTTGTTTGGTTGTACAGGTTGCATAATTGCAGAATCCATGGTGTACTGAGTCTGCATTTTTAGATACTGTTTTTTTCCAACATAAGCAGTCTCTGCTCTGGTGATTAACTGCATTAAACATAATGAGCATGAAAGTGAAACAAAAACAAATGTCCGCTGTTATGGGCGACTTGTTGGAGAAAAATTGTCAAACTTCTTTAAGTTTATTTCTTATATTCTAATGTGAATGAAAGCTGGGGGACAGAAAGACTCAGTTATGGACAAAGCAACCAGAGACTGTACTGTGAGTGTGGACTGTGCTAACATGATGATTTGTGAGCTGCAGTCTACTCTCTCAGATAACTTAAATTAAAATACAAAGCCCCACCTGCCATCTACAAAACAAAGCATTTGAGCTTCTCTTAGGGCAGAATTATAGACTCCTCAACATCGTAGTGTAATAGATTCAAACATTTCTTTTAGTGTTAATTTGCACACACTGTAGTTTGGCAAAATGGCTCTAGCCCTGAAGGACATTCATGTTTGTTTTTTCAGTTGTTGCTGTGTTTTTTTTTCCTTCAGTAGTTTCCATCTACTTGCTTATACTTGTTTTAGCTTTGTTATATTTTATTGATTTGTTGTTAGTCTTTAGTCTGTCTGTTGTCTCATGTCTGCTTTTAGATGTGTTTTTTCCATTGCCATTTTACCATGAACTGAGTTATACTTAGTTTTGTGGCTAATACAGTATATGCAAATAAAACAGATTCAGTGGATGGAAGGTATATTTTAATCAGCAGAATTGTAGACTAGTACTCTCCCATACATCTTTGACCTTAACTTCCCTGAGCTAAATTTCACGTATTTATATGATATTGTTATTTAATCCTTTTCACTATATAACTATATGAAACTATACTCCACTATCCTAAAATGCATGCAAAATCTTTTGCTTATTTTTGAAATGATACTTAATACTGTTTTAGTATTGTTTTGGGATAATAGCAGTGGGGAATAAAAACTGGAGAATAATTCTGGCTCTATTTTTCTCATTGTCTTATATCCCTGTCCTCACTCTGAAAAAGACTGGCAGTTTTCTGCCCACGTTTTCTCTAATGTGTGGGTAGACCTCTACCTGGAAGCCAAACTATGTCCTGCTCTATAGGAAATGGCACATTATTTAGACAGAGACCATTTTAAAGTGAAGTAAGGCCCGTCATGCTAAATTTAGTAAGACTAACATTTTCCCCTTTCTGAATTCTGAATCGTCATTAAAAGCAAATTCATTGGGTGGTTCCTTTTGAACACAGCCTGTCAGGGCCGTCACCTGCCTTGCATTTCAAAGTAGTTCCCAAAAGAACCTTGAATACCACTCCATTATCCAAATGACATTCAAATGCTCTGAGTGAGCCTATAGTTTCAGACTTCCATTTTCCATGTACTTTTACAGTCAAACAAGAAAGGCCCTAATTGCAGTTAGTCACTAGGACTCTTTCTGTACCCTATACAAGAAAGAACAAGGTGACATGCTGACTCAATTTATAAAAAGTGTTCTTATTAATTTAGATAATTATCTTTCTTGACTTTAATGCACTTCCCACCCTATTCTTCACACCTTAGTTCACATTGGTCGACAGCCCTGATACGATGTCTCCACTAGATGCATAGCTTAAATTCTATTGGTATATTTTCCCAGAGCAAAGTGCCTCTTTTCAGATATTTATTGCCAGTCACATAATGCTTTGCTATTGTTCATGCACATTATTGGGTTGGATGTGGAAGCCATTTCTGTCTCTGTAATATAGAGCATGGCCATCAAAGCTTTTTTTATGGATTTTGGAAAGCAGGGAGGAGGAAAAACCCAGACCAGCTATTGTTGAGGGAACTCGGGAGAGAGGTCGACTGTGCTCAACATGTATGCTGTAATAATAAAGTAAACATGCTGAATTTGTCCTCAGTGTTTTTTTTTTTTTTAGTATTCACAATACACAGATGACAGATTGAAAAGCACAAGTCTCAATGGGAGGATCTCAAGGACAGCTTAAAGAATTTGTGTATTGTGCATGGAGCCATAACCCCTCTGCACATGTGAGTGAGTCACAAGAACCTGATCATTGTGCTGATAAATTCAACTCCTCAGAATACTACTCTGTGAGTAGCACTAATGTAAGAGGACTGAGATTTTGACTGTAGCAGAAAGGCACAGGCTGTAAAGCAGATATATGTGGGTGGAATCATAGTGTTTTACACATGTCTGTTTGTAGTTTGTCTATTTCAGTAAATGTGCCAAATCCTCACATTTTTATCATACTGATCACTAAAATTTCAATTTCATGTAGAAAAACATGCACAAGTTCAGCACGATGAGCTTTTCAAATGTCATTTACTTATCTGAAAAGTTGAGTTTTAATACATCTTTAGGGTCACAAGATGGAAACATTTGGAAAACCTACAACATATCATATCTGCGTCCACTACAGACATATATATTTTAAATCAGATGAAGTTATCCACGAGTGTGAATGTGAATTGTCTGTGTGCATAAAAATTATCTAGTGAAATTAAATAAGAGTGCAGAATAGAATGAGACTAGAGATGAAGACAGATATTTCCAGCACCTTCTGTACAATGAGAGCAGCTCCCTTGTTATCAGATGGTGCATGTCGTCTTATTTGCAGTGAGGTGTTATTAGCAGCGTAACGGCGCTGTCCCACCTCATCACATCATCTGTCAGATGATCATCAGTTGCTGTAACAACCCAGCAGGAGAATCCCTGTGTGCTGCTTATCTGGTTCAGACACACAGCCTCTGGTCACCAGGGGAGGAGGAAAGTAACTAAGTACATTTACTCAAGTACTAGTGTGGTTTAATGTACTGTATGTGTCTGTAAATATATATGCATTGTAAGTTACGAAGTACATGATGAAGTTTGCACATAATATGCAGCCCATTGCTCAGAATAAGTATTTTAAGTTAGTCCATTTACTTTTGGAAAAAAAGAGGGGAACTCTTGTATTATGTTGATAGTTTCACTTAAGGTTTAGTGATATATATAATTTCCAACAATTCACATGACAAGAACCAAAAAAAAAAAACAACAATAGATTGATTATGTTGTCTTAATGTCCAAAACCTGATACATAGTAGTTTGTTCCTCTGTGACACAGAGCTTGATTGTTCCCCAAACATTATTAAAACATACTGAATGAGCTACACTATTACGCTAGAT
>JAUBNQ010000002.1:8214011-8233390 GCA_032353495.1 Ctenopoma kingsleyae | reverse complement strand
ATGATAGTCAGTCTGACTCCGAGTACAGCAATCTGGAGTTACAAATACAAGTGCAGCAAATGTGTATTAATCCGGAGCTGAAATAGTCCTCAACAAATGCAGTACAGTTTATACCTGTTTAAGCTTTGCTGAAAGGATAACATCAGTTCCCACATGTGTTTAGATAGTATTTAGCCCCTTTAAAGGAAAAAAAACAAACAAACATATGTTGGTGACCTTTTTTTTTCCCCCCCACTATTTAGACAAATAGGTCTGGGGCCCAGTGCCAAAGACAAGAGAGAGAAGTCAAATAGTCCTGAGAGACAGACTAACACATTTGTTGGTTTAGGTCTTTTTACTAAATGGGATTTGTTTATGATAACCAAATTATCAAATAGAAGCAGCCTCATCCTTTAAATACTACCACCATTGGGAAATAAACGGTGTATCCGTGACTGACTGAATTAAATTGTTCCTCCTGCTAATAATAATTCCTCATTGTTTTTAATTTCCCTTAAGATTATATGCTTTAAAATATTATAACACCATCAACATGCTATTGATTGTTGAGCACTTAATGTACTATCTCTTTAAAGGAACATTGTTGAGGTGGAAAAAATACATTTATTTTCTTAGGACAAAGTGTTAGGAGCTGTGTGTCCCAGCATAGTGCAGGTATCAGCAGTCGGAGCCTAAAGTATCTTAAAGCCTATAACATTACCGCTGATCTGCAGGGTTAAGGCAGAACAAGAACTGTGCTCAGGTGTGTGATACCCTTGTTTCCCTTTTCCTTTTTGTTAAATCATAAGAAATTAGACTTCCTGGAGAAATAAAGCAGAAGTATGAGTTGCATTTTAAGAAGGGCTTATTTTATTTAGATCTTCTGGTGAGTGACTTTGTCTCCTAATATCTTTTTTTTTTCTTTATGCGCAGTTTATTTTATTCTCACCTCACTGACGTCTGCAGCAACTGCAGCACCATTGTTCTTATTCAGCGCACAGGGTTGTATGTACTAATTAATTTTTATCACTCTTAAAGTGCATGCCTAGGTGAGGAGTTGTGCAGATTAAAGGAGTGATTACCATTGCACAAATAAAGGCCAAGTAACATGAGTCATTCTCAAAGAGGGGAATATTCATTAAAGTGAGGAGGCTAAGCTGTTGAACCAGCTGCCATCACTGGGAATTTGATGGGACATTATACGGATCAGTGTTGTTTTTATTTATTGCATTAGTTGGTGTTAATGTTAAATGTGCCTGCTGTCACTCAGTCAGACCTTCATTTTATTCACCAACATTTGTGCTTCATGTGTCATTTTACTGCCTTAAATTGGCCAAAAAGGGAAAAACTTCAAATTCATTTTTGGAGGTACATTAACATGAAATGGAGGTGGAGGTGTGTTTTGAGTAATGAAAGTAGAGCTTCTTCCAAAGCCAATTTGTATTCATGCATTGCTAAATCACAGACTGCAGTATGTCTTTGCTTTTGGTTGCGATGTCAAGAGGACTGGCGTTAGGGGGGGTGAGGGATAGGGGAGAATAATCAGAAAGCTGTTCAGGTTGAAATGAGTTTCCCCCCCTCTGTTCACTGCTTCTGCCTTCAACTGATACCCTAAACACACACAGAGTTCACATGCGTTTTGGTGTGCTTTAGAGGAGGAAGCCATATCAGATAACCAGCTCTGTCTTTCATTTCACACTTATCTACATAATTCTTGGTTATATTTTTCTTTCAGGTCTACGGCCTCGGGATCCGAGTCTTTGCCACTTGTGAACATGTGACAAGTGGTAAACACATTTGTATTTTAATAATGCTGCTGCTACATGTCTGTATTTGTCACGGTTGTGGCATTCAATATTCATGTTATATTTATGAATTATAGAGGCTGGAGCTGACATTTGATGGCAGTCTGGAATATGCACAAAATGAAGGATGAATGAATTTCATATATACATTTTCATATACTGTATATGTCTGTGTTTTCATGGTTCATTATGCAAGCAAAAACAATTTACTCGTGCTAAAGAAGGCAATATCCATTGCTTTGTTAGCACACAACGTCTGGATGAATTTCCATGAGATTTGTAACAGACATGCATGTTTCAAGTTAATTTAACATCAACTGATTCTTCAAACTGAGAAGATGCAAACGGAAAGCAAAGCATCTCTCAAAGCAAACACCAGTTTTTGATTAAGCCTAATATCTCACATTTCCCTAACTTCTGTTCTTAAGTTCAGGAACTAAAGTCAGATGCTTTTATATTAGCGGCTAATGCAACCTAGGCTCACAGAGCTCACATTTTTTAAGGTACTGATTAAAGTAACTGTGCACATACCACAACATTTTAATGAACTAAAAATCATATGATCAACCTTTGAATGTAGATTAAAAAAAAGCTTATTCACTTTACTTAATGTCTTTACTTGTGCCAACATAATTTCCCCAGAAGTGGTCATGATTTAAAAAGCTAAGCACAGCCTGTCACAGTCATTTTCTTTGAACTAAAGGTTTCATTTTCAGTGTTTCCTTTGTCTTTGCAGTGTAGTGTGAGCGAGCCCAGTGGCATGTGTCACTACTGCAGTAAGCGCTGGTGGCTTGTTAAATCGAAAAGTTAGTGTTGGCTTTGTGTTGCAGTAATTAGAGTTGAACAGGTGATGCTTTATCTCAGCCTTGTTATGGATCATGTTTTTGTGTTGTGTTGTAATTCTCTGTCTGATGCTGAGGAGCTTACATGCTAATTAGATGGAGCGAGTCATCTCCCATTTGTTTCTACCCGGAAATGGGAGGAAGGTAAATGATTAGACGAGGAGGAGGAGGAGGAAGAGAAAAGAACTGGCAAGTTCAAAGTGTCACGGGGGGCTTCACATTCGCAACAGTTTGCGTCAAAAGCCTTCGGAACTGAATAACTTTAAGGAGCTTCTGCCGACATCAGCAGTTATATACACTCCCGTCGCTGGTTTGTCATTTTGCCAAATTGAATCTGTTTTCTGAATGGTCCCGAAACTGGCAGTGTATTTTCTGTGAGGACATGTGCTGCGCAGCTGGCTGAAAGAGAACATGTTTTATCTAATTGTAAAGCTCTCAAAGTAACGCCGTTTGTAATATGAGAAATGGGATATGGAGTGAGTTCCATTTCAGCTCTGAATTGCTATTTGTAGTGTTTTTGTTTTTTTTCAGTTTTCCAGCATCATAAACAATATAGATTACCAGCGATACTGGCATTCTATTATTTTAAGGTTTATGGCTCTTGATCATTATGGCAGTCTGCCTCACTTTCTGCAGTTTGAATTGCTCCACAGTTGTAAAATGCAGTATGTGAAACCTCATTTTAGCTGTAGGCATTTCCAGTAATTAAAGGATTAACTTGGTAATCTAAATTGTCTCTTGTCTTTTCCTTCCTCTCTCCTCCCATTACTTCCTAACACCCATTTCAAAGATTTAAGAATGCTTCCTTTCATTTCTGTTTCTTCCCATGCCTGCGCCAAGCTCTGTAATCAACCTGCTTCCGAATAACCTTGTTTCCGGCTAAGCATAAGGAAACAACAAATCCGTGAGCATGTTCGTGCCTTGGATGGCAAAAACTGTGACTGTGCCTGCCCCTTCTGACAGTTCAGGATGTCTTCAATTCCTTTGAGCATAGTGTGTCGTTATTAAGTCAAAATGTGTTTAAATCTCTGAGTCTTGAAAAGCCCCATGCACTGAAGTGCCAAACAGGTGAATGTTTGAAGAACTGAAGAAGGCCTCTTGAGACAAATTCAAATATTCAAATTCAACAATGTTCTGCAGAGAGTTTTTTTTTTATATGTTCTACAGAAATGTTATGCAGGTTTGTCAGTGGTTGAACTACTGGTACAGAAAACAAATTACACATGAAACTGAATTGTAAACATATAGAAGTTAATATGAACAAACCATCAGCTGTGGTACTTGGGTAATGAATAGAGTTATCTGTGCAACCTCTCAGTCTACACAGTCTTACTGATCTGTCCATCTAAAACACTTATCCTGTTAAGAGTCATTGGGAGTGCTGGAACCAATCCCAGCTGTCATTGGATGAAAGGTGTGCTGCACCCTGGACAGGTCACTAGTCTTTCTCAGGGTTACCATATAGAGATGTACACAGACAACAATTCACATTCATACTCATGGGCAATTTCAAGTCACCAATTAACCTAACTGCATGGACTACTGATCTTTGGATGCTGGGAGAAAACTCGAGTACCCAGAGAAAACCTACGCGGGCACAGGGAGAACATCCAAACTCCACATTGAAAAGCCCTGCCGCTCTTCATTCGAAACAGTGAGACTAGCAGACAGGAGCACTAACCACTCCACCACTGCACTACCAGTCTTAATGATGCGTCTAAGAATAGAAATGTAGTTTGTGAATCACAGTTCTGACCACATAACCATCGAAATCAGAAAGATAAATGTGTCTTACATTAACACTCATTGTTGTTTGCACAAATTCAGCCTCCCAGCTGTTGAGCTTGTTAAACATGACTTTCAGCCATTTATTCACACACATTTGCGCAAACATGCCCATTTGAACAGACAAATATACTCACACACAAGCAGCTTCCCTCACTTACGCGCAGCTCTCAAAATGTCAGCTCTTTTACATTGACAGGAACTTAAAATGGACTCATAGGTTTGTGCCTTTCAAGGCTGCGTCGCCTTGAAACTGAAGCGAAGGTGTCGGGGAGTGTCAGCGCCGGTGGCAAAGGTAGACAGCACAAAATTGCTTCCCTGCTTAGACCCCCCCACTGAGATGTTGCTTCAAATAGATGACAGGAAAATTTAATAAATAAAAATCAACAAAGCAGAATAAGCAGATGTGTAAGCTCTGTTCAAAGGTGTGAGGCTCATCAATAGTGTTGCTTCGCACCATATTTACACAACTAACAGCTCCACGTTTTTTTTATTTTGTTGACAAACTGTTTAACGACATAACTCAAAAGCAGAATTTAATCATTCAAAGCTGCTCCCTGTTTGAGTCGAGATGATTTATGTCACCAGATTTTGATGGCAGTTCTCTAAAGTTGATGATGTGACCTGAGTAGTATAGAAATATTCTCATCAGGGAACACTGCAGGCAGCTTATTAGTATCCTGAATTAATAAATGCACACAGATGTGCCGCTCTGCATCAGTGTACATGCTTAGCAGCCAATTTTCTATTCATTTAAATGGGAGAAGGTTGTAATAACATCACACGTGGCATGTGTGAGAATAATTTACATATTCACTTTCGTCCTCCTAGTTCTCGCTCTGTCTGTATTTCAGTCCTTGAATTTTTTTGAGCCTCTCTGCATCAGTCCACCTACTAATGCAAACATCATGCGATAAAGTTTTGTTTGCTATGGGCGCCATCTCTTCTTCATGTAATGTATATGCAATGGAGTGGTGGCTTTTTCTATACAAATGTTCTTTTTTTTCCACTGGCAGTGATTGATTATTTCCCAGACCAAGGTTAATTTGTCAGTGTTTAAGGATGTCTGTGTAAACCTGCATTTTTGTTTGCGCGCATAATCCTGCATCTCTCACTGACTGAGGATAAATCTACTTTTGAGCAGCTATTTTTCTTTTTTATTCATTTATATAGTGTATTTTGAATATATATGTGTGTGTGTGTGTGTGTGTGTTTTGCGGAGTTGAAAGAGTGCTTGTTGAAGAATGGTTGTCTCATTGAAACATTTATTCAGAATCTTTATTTATTCTGGAGGAGTACATATTAGTCACCCATGGACAAACACATTAGTCAGACATGCTCCATATTATATATAATGATGGATGGAACCTTTTTCGTACCTTTTTGTTGTACTTTTTGATGACTTCTAATGTAAATGTTCTACCATTAGCATTTCTAACTCTATGTAAAAAAAAAAAAAAAAAAAGAAGAAGCTGTTCCCACCCTAGGATCCAGAAAGCCACTTGAGCAGGCACTCTGACAAACAACATCAACCAACACAAGTTTGATCTTGGCTTTGCTGATAATGGCAGCTAGACATGAAATTGTTTAATATTCTTGATAGTAATTTTAATTGAATTAATTTCTGAGGACATTGTAAGGCAATGATGGTGTCGTAAAACACTTGTTATAGCTGCTGTTCATCACTGTGATGTAAATTATGCTCAGTGATTGCTCAATGATGCTTTCCTTTGGGGACATGACGTTGTAAAAAAAAAATGTAATTGGCTCCAAAGGGCAAACGAAGTGTTGGTGCCATGGGGGAGAAACACAAAGCAGGGTTATTTTCTCTCCAGCTATGGTTTTTCGCCCCGCTGACACCCTCATACTGTGGCACATTCAGCAGTTCTGTTCTCCAAGTAGATAAGGAAGTGGAATTAAAAAATAAATGCTTATTTTACAAATGGCAATAACGAAAGTCGGCAGTATGTGGCACACTGACAGTAGCAGAGGACAAATGAGGAATCATGAAAAATTTCATTTCAAAATGAGACTATTAATACACAAAAAGATACCTTCTCATGAAAAATGATACAGTAGGTGACATTAAAGTAAAAATCTTTATGAAATATTGAACATGAATGGTAAAAAAAAAAAGACATTTACAAAGCTGCAGTGTTTGTGAAAATTTAATCCTGCATGCTTTGTAAAATGCAGTGGTTACAAGAATAGAACAGTTTTTTTAAGCACTTTTTTTTTTATTTTGCATCATAACCACTTCATTATCTCCTTCTTATGGATGTACTTGGCATCGGACTTGGTCAGCTGGACAGATGAGACACGGGGGTCTGTGTGCAGAGGGAAATCTGCCCTGGACATCATGGCTCAGCACACTGACAGCTGGTGCACCTCGTTGTATTTATGTGTGTGTTTTAAGCTAGATGAAATTCATCTCGAGATATTAGCAGCTGCAGACAAATATCAGGTCACAACTTGATGAATTGTTTTGAAATGTACAAGAATCTAAATTAATCTTTGATTGTTTTCTTCTTAATGTAAATATTTGAGTAATGCAGGCAACCACATGGTTATGCAATGGTTTTTGGACGTTGGCAAAACATCAAACATGTTCTGTCAATTAAAACATTTTAATTGGCCGAATGATCAACAAGGGAAACATTAGCATCCAGTGTTTGTTTGTGTGTGTACAAAATGATCTGGCAATAGAATCAGATGCATTTAACAATTAATGGCAGCTTCAGCCAATCACATTCAGTGGGATATAATGCACTGCCCATAGTGCTGCTGTATGTCTATTTGATTTGTGCATTGACCCACAAGAAGTCTGTTAAGTGGGTGATACTCCCTCTGTGTGTGGGGGTGTGTGTGTGGGTGTGTGTGTGTGTGTGTGTGCACGTGCATGCGTGCCTGCGTGTGTGTGTGTGTTTGTGCTCGCATGCACGTTGACTTTGAAGTACACTGAGTCGTGACAATAATCTGAGCCAATTTACTACGCATCAGCCCTCCATTATGGGTTTGATATAAAGCAGTGCGTGACTAGAATGTCCTACCATAAAATGACAATTTACTTCTCTAAAGAAATTACGTGTTTAACCTCATTAACCTAAAGTGCATGTACTAAAATGGAAGGGTAACCTCCACCACAAGTGCACACACACATACAAACACAAATTGGAAACATCATCATAAGTTGAGAGTTCATATTGAATGTGACCCCTGCAAATGAGAAGCCAGCAGCGAGTTAACAACATCAGGACTTCATCAAGCTGTTCTCAGAACTCGTCAGGTGTCTCAGGTGGCTTTGGTTACACTCTCAACATTTTCAACATCACCTGTCCTCTATGAGATGATTAACCCGGCAGGTGTGAGGTGAGTCTCGCCCACTGTTTTAGTGAGCTGTCGTCCTCAGTCTGCGGGGAGTACAGAGGGTCAACCTGGCCGGCTAATGGCCGTGGTTACAAAGCTGGAAGCCGGCCCATTAGAAGAAGCTGTGATCATTAGGACCAACACACTTTCAAACAATCTGACCTACTGGTCCCATGCTGTTTATTAGCAAAGTTTGTGCTCTCCATAAGAGCAATTATACTTCCTATTCATGATGAACTGTGGCCTTTTCTTCAACACCATAAGACAAGAACCCCAAACACACATACATAGTAAATAATGTTAGGCAGTTGTCCTGTATAGTGAGCCCTTATGTTAATGACATTTCTCTAATGCAAATGCATTGCAAAAAGAAAATGTGCTGGTAAAATAGGGAAAAAAGTCAACGTGTCAGCAAGTGATGTATGCCGTTCATTGGACACAGAACATTTAGTTTTCATTAAGAGTTAAACATGTACACGAAACATTAATGGGGTTCAGCAGCAGCAGCAGCGACGTGCTTCACTGTATCTCATCCTGATAAATTAGCAACTCAGCACACAGGGGCAGGAAAAAAAAGAAGAGAGACATTAATATAATGTGTAGTGGGGGAAGACTTGACAGATAATGTCTTTATCCAAAGATTTCTGTTTATGACGCAACGTAAAATTATCCCTGACCCGAGCATCAGCAAACTGCTAGGATGAACGAAAGCTGGGTGAGAGTGGAAGCAGAGGAGAGAAAGGTCAGCATGAGTGTTGCTGTTTCATTATGAGAGATGTGGACTCCCGTCCTCTCCTGCTGCACAGGGAGTGATGGAGACAGTTGTTAATGCCTGGTCTGTCAGCCATATTGGATTCAGGGCAGTAAATTAATATTACACTCCTTTTAAAGGGGTTTTATTTTGGGATTTACTGGTCTCCCCTGAGTGCTGGTGGTGTAAAGAGGTTATTTCCCTCTTTCTACTCCATTCTGTGTCCTCTTTGCTATTTCTCACACAAGGCCTAGTATGTTTAGAAAGAGAGGAGAGTTCGCTGAGGAGGAATGTGTGTGTCGTAGGCTTTATTGTGTCATTCAGCTTTTGTTGAACATTTTTCAGCTAGCGTAAAAGTGTGCTTTTAAATCATGTCCCTCTGAAGGACAGCTCCTGTATCATAGTGGAGATGTGAAGAAAGAAGAGAGAAAACAGATCTCCTACTGTATATGTCATACAGAGTTCAGGAGGAATAAAAGAATGTGTTTTTAAGTTAACTGGCTGTCTAGTTGTCAGTCATCTCTCACCCTGTCTTGCTTAATGTGTGCAGAGTTAGAGTCCTGGTTGAATAGCCATATAACACTTCATGAAGTGGCCTGGTTGCTGAGATTGGATTTATGGCTGCCAGTCCATCAACGCTGATGTTAAAGGGCGGTGATTAAGAGCTGGAGTAAAGACATGGACTCCACTACCCCTCCAACCCAGCCAAGAGCAGACAAGGCCGAGCTCTGTCACAGCCAACTCTCCTTCATACAGCTCTGTCACTGTTTTTCACTCTGTCTGTCCATCTGTGTCTGTCTTCTGCTTTTTTCCATATGCATATGTATGAGCTACAATTCACCAAGGACACTGAATCTCTGCATTAGATATTTGGCGTCTGCTGCCTTTTCGCTTACTAGTCGAGCAGTGAAGCAGGAAAGGTTCAGCTCCTGTCTTCATGACAACTTGAAAACTTGAAAGCCCTTTCAGTTTTTTTTTTTTTTTTTTTTGGCATCCCTCTAAAATATCTGCTTCTTTTATTCTCCAAAGGTTCTGAGCACACCGCCACAGCAACACTTCCTGCTGCCTTCTCGGATCTGTTACCTCACTTCCTGGTGGAGCCGGAGGATGAGTACATTGTGAAGAACAAGCCGGTGACGCTGACCTGCCGCTCCACCCCAGCCACGCAGATCTACTTCAAGTGCAATGGCGAATGGGTTCACCAGGATGACCACTTGATTGAGCGGACTGTTGATCCAGCCACAGGTACACAAAGCATATCTACATAATTTATCTTCATTTAATTTTGCCTCAGATTTGCCTCCTTCTGGGCATTTTTTAGCTGAGACGAGTTGTGTTTTTACCTGTTTTTGACTGTGAATATGTGACACGTGTGTGTACATTATGCAAAGTGTTTGCATGCAGAAACTAAGGTTTGCAATTTGCCTGTGATTACTGTGCTCGTTCAGGCTCTTGGCTCATTCCAGCCTATTTAGCCTGCCAGTCTCATAATAAGCACATTGGTTTCAGTCTCAGAAATCTTCTTGATCACCTTGGAGACCTGTTTGTTTTTCTCTCTGTTGTGCTGCAATCCCCCGCCTCCGCCATCAGTGTCATAAACATGTATGACACTGATGTGGTGTGACTCAGCAGCGATCTGTAAATTCAAACCACCCATTCACAGCCTGACAACTGATAGGGAATAAGAAATGCAGGAATGACAGGTTTTTCTGGGGGAAAGGAAATGCGCATACACACATACAAATGTTAAGTGAGATTTGTAGCTATACATAACAAACATGTATTAGAAAAGATACTGCACACCACACATTAAAAAAAAAAACAATTACACATTCATCAGTGTCTGCACACAAAAAACACCAAGAAGCGGTGTTTACTGGAAAAAATCTAAAACTTTCAATTTAAGCAGGAATGCATTAATTTATATTCACACATTGTCTTTTTATTTTAACATTTTATCCATCTGTTCTACTGGGTTTTGCATTAACATGCAGCAGCTCAGTAAATGTAGCCAAAAGTTGTCATAAAAATGTCACAGGGTAACTGTCAATTCAACCTGACACTTTGATAGGGAGGCATTTCTGATCTAGTTTACGAACTAACACAAATATTCTCCCATATTGAGGCTTTGATTGGTTTGCATGCTGACTTCCTCTGCCACCCCTGCTCTTTTTTCTAATGAAACAAAAACAGGATTTGTTTTTCTGCTACATCAGTTACTTTGAGGCATGGTGAGCGATTTTAAACTTTAGTTCTCTGTGGTACGAGAGTTGTTCTCTTGTACCGCAGAAGTCAGAAGAAACTAAAATGCGGCTGGATCTCTGCAGAGTTTCGTTTGAGTCACTGTTCTGTGAGAATTTTGGCTACAGGTGGAAGAACCAAATGCTTTGCGTCTTCTTTATATCTCTTTATTCACGTCGTGTCACAACCTCGCTGTCACTCACATATTGTCTTCACTTGTTTGATTTGTTTTACCTTGTGTATGAAACACGGTCGTGTGTGCTGGAGTCATCTTGGAGTCAGGCTCTGTGAATAATGGAAATAAAAGAGAATAAAAAGTGAATTGTATTTCATGTTTTGAAAATGGAAAGTGAGTACACAAGGGATCACTTGTGGATTTGGACCATTAGGAAGAGATTGCCAGCGAGTTAATGCTGATACAATTTGATCAATTCCCAACACTATCTTCCTCCTTGTGTTGTTTCATTAACAGTTCTGCTCTCACAGTTTCTCACAATTGTTGAGGGAAGTGATGCAAATGAAAAGTGCAAAACAATACTACAAAGAAAAACTGGGTTTTATAATGTTGATTTATTATAACTGATACAAGTATGTGATTATTTTGACTTTATTTGTAGCTTTTTTGTATCACAGTCAGCATGTTTATGTGCACTTAAATTGCCAGGTTACTGTCTGCTTTCTCCAGTAAGCTGATTTCTTACTGAAAACAAGAAAACCTAGTTTCTGTAAACAGATTAGGGAGTCGGATCGGAGTAGGGAAATCTGGTTTCCCTACCTAGACATCTCCTGCAGAACCCAGATTTCTCTGCTGTATGTTACATGTTACAGTTGAACTTGCACTTACCATGGTAACTAGTTTTCCAAGTGGATTATAAAAGTATGCACCTTGAAAGACTGCAGATAAGGAAAGGTGCAACATGAAGATAAATAAATTTTATTTAAAGTTGAAACTAACACCAAATTGCAAAGTAGCAACTAGAATCTTATTCTGTTTTGTTTACTGAATATATGACCAGATTTTAAAATTCATAATGATGCTGAGGGTGAAATCTGATTGCCTGATGCTGAAACAGATTACTGCGGTACTCTCAGTATCCAGGCTCTCTGGTTATCTGCATAACCTTGTTTCTCTCACTAACTTGGTGTTGATGCACATTTTGTATGATACATATGCTATTTATAGGTCTGGATTTTAAGCAGCACAGGAAGTGGCGACATTGTGGAGTCGGCTGCTTATGTTTGATACAGTGAACGTGAATTTTGTTTTGTCAATAGTAAGTTTTGTCAAGAACTTGATGTGCCCCATAAACTCTTTATGGGAACATCACATTACCAATGCAACATTGCTCTGCCAACATTTAATGCTGATGGACCATTTGCCATGTGGTTATGAGCCGTTATACTCAGCATTTATTTGTCTGTGGAACAAATCTGTTGTGCTGGGTGCTATGGATCCCTGCAGCAGCGAGGGGCTCTGTCTTTACAAACCCTGTGAAGTTCCAAGGCCTGCTCGCAGCTATCCCCATCACACTGTGGTCCTGCTGCCTTTGATGATGAATGTGTCAAATGTAGGTCTGTGCAGTTATGAAGGACACATGGTTGTCCAGAGGTATTGCTGCTCTAAGGTACCCACATCGATCTCTCAAACACTTGTGCTGTTTAATGTCAGCACTGCCCTGAGGAGTTTACTGATAGCTTCCTCTAATCCCCCTGCATGTGAGGCACACACATGCAGCTGTGATAAAGCTGTGTGTATGCATGTGTTTGAGTGTGTGTGTGTGTGTGTGTGTAGTACAGCCTTGTCTGGCTGTCCTCTCACCTGGTTGTCACAGTCACACCGGACTCTAAACTCGTACCTGTTGCCAAGCAACCAGGACTTCAGTCACACCAAAAGCTGCCCGGTATCAACATTGTGCCTTAAGGAGGGAGAAATGAGGGAGTTTGGGGACATATCCAAGTTGACAAAAATTGATTGACAATTTATACCCAGTGTAATAATGAAAAATCACTTTGTCAAAATGGCCCATTTCTCAAAGAGAAACTTTGAGAGATTTTCTACCTGACTCTTAGTGGTTGTCTTCTGTACATGCAGGCTTTGCAAGCAGAATCATGATTGTTTTCTCTATTAACATAGACAGAGATGTAAATACGGACCCATGTGACCAGCCAGCAACAGTGTAGAAGCTCCTCGGTGTCATTGGCTGCCATGTTCAAACTAATTGGGATTCTCGTCAAGGTTTCTTACTCCTTTTGTTATGTAAATAAGGAGTCGGGCTGCTGATAGTTAATGTTCTTAATTCCACCAATAATGGATGTAGAAATAATGGAAATGGCATGTAGTCCCATCAGAGTCAAGAGTCACTGCTGAAAATTATGCTCAATTGTGCTGCCATCCTCTGTTCAATATGATAATCCTTGTTTTCAGTCTTTGATGGATGAGTGGCCCATCAACAACAAAGCACATGTACTGTAAATTTTGATTAGGTACAAAAAGGTAATATTTCATATGTAAATCTGCCAATCATTTTTAATTGGTTTATAATAAGCAATCCTATGTAAAAATGTAAACAGTTTGTATAATTGGGTCCATTGGCTCACCACTCCATGTGTGAAGGTAGATTATTAAACAGCTGTTCAAACCTTGTTTTCACAAACCCTCAATTTGCAGAATTGTCTTGATCCATAGAGTAACAACATTCAATCAGTAATTAAATCATGTCAAAGTAAAATTGGAGTTAAGTTTTTTTTTCACCTTTATTTAACTAGAAAGAGTCGAGTCACAAACAGCATAAAGCAGATTAAACAAATAAATGATGAGATGGTTCATACAATTTTTATAGAATTGTAAAAAAAAAATAAAAAACTGACCATTTCAAACCAATAACCTACTGAGACTGACATATCAAAATTCAAAAATACACCAGAGCATCAGCATACAGAGAAGTTTCTACTGCAGTAATTGGAATTCAATGAAACCAAATTTTGCAGTTTTTAGTAACAATTGCAAAAGGTTCCAGGCAGATGGAGCCGTACATGAAAGCTCTTTAATCCACCTCAAGGTGTAGACAGTATTAAAATAAACTGTAGCAAAATGAAACAGAATTTGACCATGGTGGAAATAATATTGTGTTACAGCTCTAAATCTACTGATCGGTTCTCATTTCTTCATGAAGGGATGAACATTATAGCAGAACACCATAAGGTAGAGCTCCCTTTAAGATCTCTGAGAGTCTCTCTGTAAATGGGACTGCTTTGTGACAATATTGGACTTATTATATCATTATTATTGTGTTTGCATTAATGTGATGATGTACCTTGATTTGGCAGATATTTAATTCACAATATTAACCTAAATTAAATCTTTCTTTTGTTTTGCAGAAAATATTACTATATCACAACATTATATACAACAGTGTAAAATAACATACTGTATATTTTATAGACAGTTGTGTTTATATTGCTCACTCCTAGTTACGAAGGAAAATTAACAAGATTCATCCTTCTGCATTTAAATCTATAATTATAAAATGACACATCTGGTATTCTTGCCTCTTAGACATGCATAAAGTGAGAGAGAAACAGATTTTGATTCTTATGTCTGCAGCAATTAGACTGCCTATTTCCAAATGCATGCTTGATCGCCAGCGTGCTTTAATCTACCTTTTGTCGGCTGCTGTGATATCTACACTAAAGATGTTGAGAGAATCCCACAGTTCTAATAACTTCTGTGCATGCTTTAATTACTATAGGATATTGAATGGGAAAACAAACTAATCAAAGACAGTGAAACCATAATCAATAGACCTTCACCATCACATGGCAGAACCCATTTGAAATAATATCAAAATGTGACTGCTTTAGAGATTAACTGATCTGGCCCAGCACAGCAGAGGCAATATTCAGCAAACTCCATCCATGTTCACTCCCAGCAGACTCAGGCAAACGTCAGAGTAACTAGAAGGGTTTAAATTAATAACGGACCCAGGTCTGAAGTGCAGACATGTTTCAGTCAGACTGCTCAGTATTCAGAGCTCAAGCAGTAGAAAACATGACATGTGGATAACCATCTACAGCAGACGTGACCTCTGCCCTCATCGGACAGGTCTGTTTGTTGAAACTGATTCAGTGCAGGAAAGACAAAAGAGCTGCTCCAGCCAACTGTGTGTGTACGGCACAGTTACAGTTAGACTTCCTGTCACTCCTTTATGCTGTGCAAACACTGCAGACTCACTGCCACACATCCATACCAGTCCTCCTGCACACACTTACACACATGAGGTTCAAAAGCCTGTTTGAACACGGAAAAGGAAAGAGATGTCACAATTTGTCCTTCCCCTCTTGGTATCAATGTCCCATATCGATCTATCCTTCAGTCTATCGGTTCTCATTACCTGTCCTCAGTAACTTATCTCAATTGTTATGGCTCTGACTGCTTCCAAAATCCCAGCCGGCTCTGTGTCTTTCCCAGGTCATCATCTTTAGAACAGGAGAAACTGAGAAGTCTGGTGAGTCCTAAAGTAATAAAGACATATCCCCTCCGAACAAATCAATGCTGACAGTGTGTTTGCATAGATTAGAAGATTCTCCCAGCACTATGATTTCTCATCAGACACATGATGAAGAGAAGGGAGATTGGCATTTGAGCAGAGAATTGTTGTATGGGCCAGACTGATTTGATTGTGTTTGCATTTCATCTGCCAGCATTGATGGAAACGATTTTGATCCACGCGTCGCATTGTCACCTCTGCAGCAAAACCTCTCAGGTGGAAAATACATGCACTTCACATTCCTGTTTCAATAAACCTCGGCAACTGCCTTATAAAGATGAGGGGAGATTATATTTTCCTTGTTGATTGAACCGGATATTGACAACGCTTCTACAATGAAAACAGAAAGAGATGGAGAAAATAATCAGAAGCTACGCATGCGCCAAGTGCTTTCAGAGTTTACAGTGGAATTATACACACAATATTAATAAACTGTGTAATATTCCTTTGTCATAGCCCCACATATATAATTTCAAACCCCTATAGAGGAAATGACTCCATCCTTTAACATCAGTTTTGACAGCACCAGCTACTGTCCTCTGACAATCCTTTGAAATCTAAATACCATGTATGACGTAGTCTGTAAATCTTTTAAAACCATCTATCACTTGGTGAATAGAACTAATAATGTGTTATGGTACCACAGGTCTAACCCTGGGTGTGCAAACCAGCGAGGATTCATTTGTATAAAATATGTATTTTCTGATTGACTAGATCCAGGATTGTGTTGTGATGACATATTTAATTTCTGATCTTAAGGGGAGATAAGCTAGGCTTAGCTGAAATGATCTTTAACCTTTAATTTAATACCTCAATACTTATCTGTGGCATTATAACATCCAGTCATCTCTCTCACACCAACTTCAACCTACTCTCCCCCTCTTTGTCGCTGAATTACACATTTTTTTCCCTCTCTTTTTCATGACCCTGTATCAGTCAGCAACAGTGATATGGATATATAGATGCAGGGGGTCCCTTAGCATCATATTCAGTAAAATCTCAAAGCAGCATGCACCTGACTGCCATTTTGCAAGCATCAGGACAAAGTCTTCCTAATGGTTCTAGGGTCGTACAACAGTGATTAAACATCATCTTTAATGAAATATTGAGGAACAGTCCTGCTGCAATTTAAGCAAATCCAGACAGGCCTGTGAGCCAGGATCTAATGAACAGAAGGAAATAAGAGAATCAGGGGGGAAGAGGACAATATAGTTCTAAACGAACAGAATGGCCTTGTACCACCTGCTAAGCATCGATCAGTAGCCAAGGGGACTAATTGATAATGCATTATTAGCTGCTTCTCCATAATGGGACTTGTATTTCATCCTGTCCTTGATTGCAGGACATAGAGGGAAGGATTTGGCGATGAAGCACTGAAAAACAGATGGCAAGGTGAATTGTTCCCGTGACACATCTGCCAACGTGTTCTATTAGGATTCTCAGGCAGGTCAACCCTGTGTGTGTGGGTGTGTGTGTCTGTGTGTGGGTGTGTGTGGGTGTGTGGGTGTGGGTGGAGGCAGACCTTTCTCAAACCAACACACCTCAGTGTAAGAAGGGAGTCAAAGTGGATTTAATTGAAGGCTGTGTTTGTCTGGCCTTGAGACAAGCGCGTTTAAGCAGGGGGACTAAAGTGAGGAAGGCAAAATGAAAAACGAACCAGCTGTGCTGATTGATCTCTCCGATAGACTCATTCAAAGGCTACACTTCTTGGTGACTGACTTTATGTAAGTCGTATTTTTATTTGGAAATTTGGAGTATGTAGAATATGTTCCTTTGAAGTTGGTCTTGACACACAGGAATAATGAATTTCAAAACTAACTGCAATTAGTGGAACAAAAGTGGGAAAAAAAAATGATAATTACCATTTGTCAAACAACAACGCTGGCGTTCCAGTCTCCCACGCGCACAGCCTTTGTCCTCCCACCAAAACAGATCCCACGTCAGCCTTGCGCTTTGCTTTCTCTAAAGTAATTTTGTATTTGTCAGTCTCACAAAAGATGTGCCCTTGCTGGAAGTTGGAATACCTTCAGCAGTGTTAGTGTTTTCTTCTCTCACAACAGTTCAAGTTATTTATGTACCACATCTGGTAAAGACAGAGATGTTATCAATACAGTACTTTGAGCCAGCATTTGTAGGTTGTGTGCAGTGCACACTTTAGTACGTGCAACAAAACTGTGATTATGTTGAATACATCATGAATCATGAGTAAATCTGTAAATAATCATGGATCACCAGTTCTTTTCTGTTACCTAGTGTATAATAGTTTACCTTTGCAGTCAGAATGATAACAATTTATAAATCCTCAAGTAAAATGCATTTTAAAGTCAATTTCCAGAAGCGCACGGTGGTTTTTGTACCTTTCTGGAAAGCATTTTGGGTCCTCAAAGGTTCATGGTAACATTTCCTCAGATCTGTCTACTGTAGTTCTGAGCTTTCTGCGCCTTAACCGAGACATATGAATAAAATGTGCTCTCTATGTTGCAATGAAATGCGGCACTTGCTTCACCCAGGCCACTTATATCGCCCTTGTGCTGAGCAAATAGAGGCCAAAGTTGCAAATGTGATTGGATTCCACAATGTGCTACAAAATGTGCCATTTTAACACGGTGGGATTCAGAAAGGCACAGAGAAGAGGCAGTAAACGTCCTACCTGCTTTGCTTTTTTGATAATAGGCAATGAACTTGAATATTTTTTCTCATTTTACATTCTCACTGTAATGTAATTTTATCTTTCAACTTACCTCTACTTCCCCTGGAAATGAAAGACGTGAGTGTTATGCTGACAGAGGGAGACAGAGTGGGAGTTTGTGGTGTCAATCAACACCTGCTCTGCTCAAATTCGTTTAAAAATAGTGGAGCTGGGAGGTATAGTGAGGGAGCTGACAGCTAAATAGTCCATGGAGATTTTTGATAGGCAGAGGCTGACAGTTAATGCTTTGTGTGTTTGGCCCCAAGGAGACTCTCAGTATTAGTAGTTATTTTACTCACTCTTCGAACAAACATCAACTTGCCGTTCTCCTTTTTAAACTAGAAGCTGCATGGTGTCCTGGGTATGTGATAGTGGTGGCATATTGAAAGGACTATTTTATGCACTGAGGGAAGAAGAATAGCTTCAATCTCCTCACAAAGTCTTGTGTAAAATATAAAAACGAGTACAGAAAATGTTCTCTGGACATGTCACAAATAAGGGGTTATATGCAGGTGAGGCACTGCTTTTTATAACCAAAGACATCTAAACCTGTATAGTTTATATTGTACTTTCAGAATGTATTTGTAAGTGCTCTTCAAAGTCTCAAGTGAACCTATAGCGGGTGAGATATGTCTATACAGACTGGTGCACTTGAGCTTAGGTGAGTGACAGAGTGAGGAAACAGCCATAAGTGTCCACCTCATGTTTCAGGGAATAAAAACCAGAGTTGGTTATCAGCATGTTCCAGCCCACATAGAACACTCCTGGGTTCAGCATCACAAAAAATCCCATCATCCTCATCATCACCAAAAAGAAAATGCAGCTGCATGTGTCTGAGGAAACCTTTTCATTCGAGTGGGTGTTCAATGAGGCATGCTGACAACAAGAGCACCAGTTCTGGTCTGTGAGCCATCAGGAGGATCTGGAGAATTTTATGTGATTCAGATTAATAATTAATCCATTCACATTGTTTTGGATCATGTGTTTGTTTTCAGAAGGTTTTTTCCACTTTCAAGAGTTCCTAGAGCAACATGTATTTAAACACTTTGGACAATGATCAGCAGATCAACCATTAATGAAAATAATCATTAGATGCAGTTCTAGTTTTAGCTCATAATTTTCCAGTAATCTTATCTAAATAATTCATTCATATAACTTAGTTTCTACAATCAAGTGATTTCATGCATATATAGTAACCTGCATGTGTGTATAATGATCCAGCTCTCAACATCTGCTATACCACTGATCTCAATCCAAGTTGAGAGTTCACTATTCACAATTCAGAGTTGAGAGTCAAGAGTCCACTCTGTACTTTGACTCCATTTTCTCAATTTTCAGCATCAGGTTATTTATAAAGTCCACAGGTCTCTGTTA
>JAUBNQ010000002.1:8189512-8206380 GCA_032353495.1 Ctenopoma kingsleyae | reverse complement strand
CCATTGTTGCAGTTGTGCGTCCATAAATAACGCACACTGGAGGATCGTTAATAACAAATACACACACACACACACACAAAAACTAAATATAAGAATTCCCTCTCCCTAATCCTGCTGCAGTGTAAAAGATTTAACTTGCAAATCTGTATTTATCTATAAAAACTGACTTTCCAGCTGCATTCGACTCATTATTTTCTCATTATTCTTTGGAAAACTTTTGACTTGGGGTCCACAAAATGTAACTGCAGTAGTAACAAATGTGCCTGTAATTGCATATCCACAGAAGTCATGTGTTATTTGTGTTCTATAGGGCGTACATGTTTTTCAGTTTTTAAGGGAAAAGCCAAATGCTGCCATATTGCTGATTTGAAGGAGGAAGGAGTATTTCTTCCGCTCCATTTGTTCATTCTCCCAGCTGCCCATTTTGTTACTTTAGCCATTTGTTTTAGCTTTTAGGTGCTTGCTCTTAGCCTATACTACACACTCTCACTGCAGGCATACAGACACACATCTAGAAGAACCGGACAAGAGAGAGAGAGAAAATAAACGAGTTTCTCAACAATTCAGCCTCGTATTTCAGATCAATCAAATGTTTTTGACAGTTTTTTTTTCCTTTGTCAGAATTATAAAATCTGGTGTAAACATACAGCTATCACTTTTTCTTCAGTGTAGGACGCGGAGAGCATGTTGGTGAAATCTTGAACATAGCATGGGGTGTTGTTGACGCTTAGAGTGGCGCTTCGGGGCTGTGGATTCGCTGCACATATATTCATGTTCAGAGTGATTACATATAGTAAAACCCTGTGCATTTATATACTAATACACGGGGGGGCTTCCACTGACCCACACAGCTACTTACCATTGTTTGGCTGCTGGTAATAGAGCTACACCACTTACACTCACACAGGTCTCTGCAGATTCACGCACAGTTTGCCTCAATTTGTTTATGAAAAATTCCCCATTGCGATAAATAATCTGTAAGTGCTTTATGTAATTGCTCTATAGGCTTGATGACCTGATAGGTGCCACTTAGTCAAGTTTCAGTCAGCTTCAGCCTGGATCTGGAAATGATCATTGCAGACAGATCAAGTGTGTGAGAGGAGTGTAAGAGTGTCAAAAAGTGCTTTTATGTAAATGGAAGTTGAAGAGCAGTTCTCCATTGAGCACTGTATATGCTACTCTGTCAGTTTCAACGAAATGTCCTCAGACTAAAAATGTTCTGTGTTCATATGAAAGGTTCAGCACCTCGCTGCCTCCAAAAATGACCCCAGAGAGAAGAAATAAGACAGAGAGACAGCTGGAAGCTGAAGGAAAACATGGCAATCTCTTAATCAGAATGAAAAGAGTAGAATACATGGTAGGGATCAAAGTTGAGGCTCAACATATAATATACACCTCTGGATTACAGGTCACACACAAAAGGTCAATGGAAAAATGAAATCAAAGATTGCTTCCCAAATATCAAAAAATACTTGACTCTGCCGGCACTATGTTGCTGAGCAGAATGGATTTCCTTCCAGTTATGTTTAGAGAAGGGCTCACTTTCTTTCACTTTGTTTTCTTCTTGAAAAGCAATAAAGCTTTTTTTTTTTCACTGCATTACAGCAGCATCACTTATATGAACACTGTGTGGGAATGCTCCATAGATTGTGAACTCTTCCTCCCTCTTGGATTTAATAACGAGGAAGCAGGTTGCACTGAGTATTTTTTTGTTTTTGGAGTCTTTGTTTAGCGCTTCCTTGTTCTTCCTCAACTGTTGCTGTTTTAACGCCCTCCAAATTACACCAAGGATAGCTGTGAGGCACTATTCTCATTTTCCTCAGTTAACAAGCTCTCTGTTTATATATGATTATGGTTCTCTGCTTGTTTATTCTGCCTGGCTCTTTTAATTTACTTTGCCAGTTCAAGGTACAAAATGCACCGAAGGATTCAGTTCAGCTTGTTTGTTTTCTTTTTGACAAGAAGTGTTTATGGTCATTTTGTAGTGCGCTGCCATCAAAAAAAAAAGCTGATGGGAATAAACCTGCTCTAATTCAGATCTCCTGTGTTTGCTTTGCAGCGCTGCCAATCATGCAGGTGACAATTGACATTACCAGACAGCAAGTGGAGAAGATCTTCGGTCTTGATGAGTACTGGTGTCAGTGTGTTGCCTGGAGTACCACCGGAACCCAGAAGAGCCAAAAAGCATACATTAGGATTGCTTGTGAGTGCACTTTCAAATGATCGCTGTATTGTTCCAATGCAAACGCTGACTAACAAGGTGCTTACATATTGCTTGTCAATATGTAATAAGAGGATATTAACAAAATGATTTTTTCCACTTTAGGCGGTTGGGGGGGACTAACTTTCATTTACCAATTAGCCCTAAGGCTATTATGGTATAATACACCAGAGTATATTACTGTAATTACAATTTAGTTAAATAATCTGCCTGTGATTCAGTGCATGAGAAGAAAAAAACAGACCCTTGCATGGAGAATGAGAGAGTGATGCATCTGCTTGAAGGCAGTCTTTAAGAAAAAAGTGGAACACTAAATTTGAGTATTCATGAACATATTTTTCACTGGATACAGTATATCAGCAATGATCCCAATGAAAGTAGCTGGAATAAAAACAGATTTGAAATTTATTGCTGTGCTGCAATCATAAATCCGTCTAGGGAGCACAGACACATCCCTCGCCACAGCCTCAAAAGCTTTATTAGAAAAAGCCATTTTACATTTGAGTATTTTAAAGCATTCTGCCTATTAATTCTCACATAAATATGCATTATTCCAGACATAGCTGAACACAGTACTGTCTCTAAACCACCAGACGTTTTGAAAACACACATTCATTATCCCGGCCTTGTTTGAGAGCTCAAATAAAAGTGAGTTAGATGTCAAATAAAGATACATACATATGCTTTGATTACCACGGTGGTTCACATCTACAACACACACACACACACACACACACACACACACACACACACACACACACTAAGTTCATATGCAACTAAATGATTACATTTTTGAGGTAAATAGATGCAATGCAATGGATCGAAAGTCTGCAGAAAAGTTAAACGGCATGTTTTGAATGTATTTTGAAGATATGTATATTTTGATGAATAAAAATTATCAACATATTTGTGACTTGTCGTTTAGGTTAAGTGTGAACTTAAGGCCCACAGGTCATTATGTTTATGCCAAATATCATTGGATTATAATTACATTCCCTACTAAAACATATATGTGGTCGCAGTTTTGTTGTATAGAGAGGTTGCCCAAATACATTTCGGCACTCTTACATCTCAGATTTCCTACAGTCCCATTGTATCGGTTCTAATTAAATTGAATGTCATGACACCGTCTGCTTGTCTTTACATTTCTCGCAGTATGATTGGATGGGACAGGCTCAACATCTGTTCAAAAGAATTCACCGGCGGCTCACAGCCACACCCTAAAACCCCTCACAACACAGTAACATAGTGCTTTGCTCTTTGTCGAAACCCAGGGTGAACACACAACCTCTCAGCAGCCTGTCAGACTCATCAAATACAAATAGACCTGCATTTATTTTCCTCATAGGAAATAAGCATTGTCAGTTTTACCTGTATAATTCACAGCCTGGGATTAAGGGCAAATATATAGCAGGACTTGGTGAAATAGTAAGAGTATTCAATGAGACGTAATGTGTAGCCCCATGCAGTCAGCCAAGCTTGCAGGAGCTCTTGTCCAGGCGCCTCGGGGCTTTGTTTTTGTGTGGCTGCTCCAAGCCCTCATACAAATGGAAGCTGGAGGCTGGCGGGTGCTGGAGAGAGGAGAGTGGGTGGGAGGGGAGGAGTGAGGGGTAATGCAATTGCTTCTGCTTGATGCCGAGCCCCTCTGGCAGCAGACAAGCATCTCTGAACCAGCCAGGCAGCCTGTAATAAGTAACATGGTTGGTGCCACCGATCCCCATGTGGCTTAGGGGCCAACTGGAGTGCAACATGCTCAGCGAGGCTATGGGCGGATGTTTCAAGAGTGGAAAATTTAGAAATGTTACTAGGCCAAGTTTTGTGGATAGAAATGTTTCATTCAAACCTCACAAGTGCCTACAGATATCTTAATTGGTTGTGTTTCTTCCACCAGACCTGAGAAAGAACTTTGAGGAGGAGCCGCAGGGTAAAGAGGTGGCATTGGACCAGGAGGTTTTATTGCGATGCCATCCCCCCGAGGGAGTGCCACAAGCTGAGGTGAGACACAGATACAGAAGATATTTATAGGCCCCCATCTAGCATCCGTTTACCCTTTCCTCACCAGGAGGACAAAGAGCAAAAAGTGTCACAGCATCAGCTCCCCAGCATCTCTTGCTGCTCCACCAGGGAACACACAACCCTGTACAGATAAATTACCCCTCTAATTATTCCCCATTATTGATTTATTATCTCTCTTACATCTCTGAGAAGTCGTATATCACATCATCTGGTCACATCACTCAGGATAGGCTCGGAGGCTTCACTCCCCGTTTGGCATCTCTAAAGGCCTATCCATAATTAATGGGTCTATTTGCCTCACTCTCACCCTATCTTTTCCTCTATCTCTCTGTCGCCTCTACATGTTCTGTATCTCTCATACACTCTTGTTTCTCTCTCTCTCTCTTGCTCTCTCTCTCTCTCTCGCTCTCTCTCTCCCTCCACATCTCTCGCTGCTGTGTGTCTGTGTTTAGAGGAAGGACCAGACTGGGGCCAGCTGTTTCACCTTGTCTGCTGCATTCTCCCAGTCCCAGATAGGCACTAACTGCTCTAATAACAACACAAGAGGAGGTTAGGCCAACCACTAGGACAGCCCAGAGACCAGAACCTGCAGACTAGCCAATCACAGCTTGACAGTGTAGGGACAGCTTGCAGAGAAATGGGAAGGAAGGTGCCAACCGCAGTTCAGCAGAAAAGAACATCAGAGCATAAGTCACCACAGGAGAAAACAGGCATGGCACACAAGAGGAAGAAAACACAATTATATCTGGCATTGCAACTGGCAGTAATACCAACAACAATGCTACCATACTGTAGCTACTCTTGAGTCAGCACAAGGTCAAGTGAGAGCAAGAAAACAAGCAAGCCAATTTGAAAGTACACCAAAACAGGAAGAACAGATGACCAACAGCTCCGAAGATATCTAGCAACTACAAAATAAAAGCTGCACTAACAATATGGTGTATAAATACATTTATTATATCGCTGTCTCAGTGTCCAGTGTACCAAGCCATTTTCTGTTCTTATTTCTGTCTGTTTCATTGTCCCAAAAATGTACTTTTTCTCTTTTCCCTTTTTTCTCCAATGTAAATCTATTTGATCCACATCATGTCTGATCACTGTCGAGCTACCACAGGAGGAAACTGTTTCTATTGAAAGACAATTAATTTTTGCCCACTGAAACATATTTTCAGGTGGAGTGGCAGAGAAACGAGGATGTGGTCGACCCAGCAAGTGACCCCAATTTTTTCATCACGGCTGACCATAATCTCGTCATCAAAAAAGCCCGGCTGGCAGATACAGGCAACTACACGTGTGTGGCCAAAAACATTGTTGCTCGCCGCAAAAGCACCTCTGCCACAGTCCTAGTCTATGGTAGGTGATAAATTCTTTCAGCAGATGTCAACGACGAGGCTTATGAGAGGTCTGGATGCTTCAAAATATACAAACACAAGAACAGCTTAAATAAGTTATGTTTTGCTTGCATGTTGCTTGTGTTTTCTACATTTCCACATTAACATCTGCATGTTGCCTTGCATGGGAGACACCTGGGAGCTCATTCTTCTTTTAGGTGGTTGTATATCAGACTTGGATTCAACAGTATAATTTTAATGATAGAACATCGGTGCATATGTGGCATATGGTGACAACTTGCAAAAGTTAAATCCTTTTTTTCAGTGAGCAATGAATTACACCATCATAAACAACTACATAAAAAGATAGTAGTGTATCTGCACATTAATTAGCAAAACTTAAATGTTACTGGCACATTCTGCCAAAGCTGGCAGTCTCGGATCTCGGGTCTGCCATCTTCCTCCTCCACTGTAGTGGATCCAATATGAAAAGGGAAATTCAATTAACAGCAAACTGTAAATAATGACTTGGCTTGATAAGCAGACTGACCTTTATTAAAATGCAGAGAAACAGCATATTTTCCATCACAGAGGGTTCCTTGGGTACTGACAAAGTTTTGGATACATTACAGATTGGCTTAATTCTCAGCTACATGCAAACAGGAGATGGAAGTCACATGGGAATGCATCATGAAAGCAAACTTTTGAGTATGTGCATTTAAGAAATGTGTAATCTGACAGAGTTTCTGTTGAGGCTGTTACAAAAATAAGATACTATAATGTGCTGAAAAGTTAGAATAAGAATAGTAGTTTATTAAATGTCAAATGACAAAACCAATTTGTTAAACTGCAAAAAATACGTAATTGTAAAGTTGAGTGAGATCTATGCAATATTTACAAGTTTATATGGGAATTTGGGCTATTTTTGTGAAGTTAGTACATTTGAAATACATGAAAAATAGGCTATGCAGTGCAAGTCTATACATCCCTTGTGAAATCAGCGTGTGAGTTGGAATTGTTGGATGAAACTCTAAATTCAATATCTTATTCAGTTCTCATTCAGGTTGTAGATACTTGAATATTAATTACACTGAAGATTACAGCTGCTCTATTCAGCCAACAAAAGCTCTCAGTGGAATCTCTCTGGAGTTTTGGGTGAAGGATGAATTAAGATTCAGAAAACATAAGAAGCAGGTCAAGCACAAAAGACTTGTATTGGTTTAGATGTATTAAAGAAAAGAAGGTGATCCTGTTCTCACTACGTGCCAAAATATACTACCACATTTGTTCGGACACACCTTTTTTATTATTTTTTGTTATTTTCCACATTGCACATTAATACTGAAAACATTGGAATTATGACAGAACAAATGTGGAATAATGTAGTGAAGAAAAACATGTTAAATAACCCAGAATATGTTTTATATTTTGGATTCTTTAAAGTAGCCACCTCTTGCTTCAATGCCACCTTTACACTCTTGTCCTTCTCTTAGTTAGCCTCATGAGGTAGTCATCCGGAACGGTTTTCAATTCACAGACTGCCTTGTCAGGAGTTAATGTGTGACATTTCTTGCCTTCTTAATGTGCTTTAGATCATCAGTTGTCTGGTAGGGTAGTTTTCAGGAAGGGTGAGTACAGAGTCAATAGCCTTATTACTACAACAAGTAATGTACAAATCTATATTATGGAAAGAAACGCTCAGTTAATGAAGGAGAAAAGACCATCCATCATCATGATGATTAATTTGATCAAACATCTCAAGATCTTTGAATGTATCCTCAAGTGCAGTCGCCAAAACCATCAAACACTGTGACAAAACTTGCCCTCATGAGGGTCGTCCCAGGAAAGGAAGACCACGAACTACCTCTGCTGCACAGTATACATTTATTAGAATTACCAGCTCAGAAACTATTTATTTACAGCACCTCAGATTAGAGCCCACATATTTCAACATCCACTGTTTAGAGGAGAATACGTGAGTCAGGCCTTCGAGCTTGAGTTGCAGCAAAGAAATTATTACTTCAGAAGAACAGAAGAGACTTGCTTGGGCCAAGAAGTCCAAATTTGATATTTTTGTTTCCAACTGCCTCATCTTTGTTAAATGTAGGGAAGGTGAACGGACGGTTCCTCAACATGTGGTTCCCACTGTGAAGCAATGAAAGAACAGTATAAGAACTATTATAGATGTTATGTAAGAACTATTTGTGATGATGAGTTGGACCAGGGAGTGAAGGATAAGCAGCCAACAAGTACTTAACACCTCTGCAAGCTGCTTCAAGATTATTAGAAAACCACTCCAGGTGACTGCCTCATGAGGCTGACTGAGAGAATGCCAAGAGCGCGCAAAGCTGTCATCAAAGCAAAAAGGTGGCTACTTTGAAAAATCTAAAACATAAAACATATTCTGGGTTGTTTAACACTTTTTTGTTTACTACATATGTGTTTCATAATTAGAATTTCTTCAGTATTAATGTACAAAGTAGAAAATTTTAAATTAAAAAAAAAAAACACTCAAGGAGAAGGTGTGTTCAAACCTTTGGCTAGAAGAGTGTATGCAGTAGATTAGTAAGAAAACACCATCATGCATTTCCTTTTTTATTATTACTTTTAGTTTGTACTAATATACTGTACTAATCAAATCAGTATTCAACAATTTATGAAATAGATGGTTATAAAGATGATTGTAGTTTAATGTTAGACAGTAAATCAGTTTCTTTGGGAGGGTGGGGGGGTTAATTTTGTAGTTCAACGTATTGCATATCCTGAAGGAGGCCCAGTTTAAATAAGGCTGTATGGCTGTAAATGTAGTTGAAAATTAAGTCATGCACATGAACAGTTTCAAATAAAATGTGCTATTTGGAGCGTACAGTCAAAACACACATCATTTTCTCCTGCAAACCTCCAAAATCTAAATAAAAAAGTGTAATTATTCTTAGTGTTGATTTATAATTGATTAGCTTGTTGTTAAAAGATGAAGAAATCTGGAGTTCAAATGACTGGAGTCACTCGCATTCACGCTGCTATTGTTTGTTTTTTTTTATTGTCAAGCAGTAACTCGACCCAAGAAATTGTGGGAAAATTGCAGAGGTGCATGCATGTGCAAGTTCTTTCCTTCCCATCACAATTTGTGCCTGACAAGATGACAAATGCATTACCACTACAGTATTAATTGAGGTTAAATCACAATGGAAGAAGCCATGTGCAAAATATGACCTGTTACTGCTGCTCATTTAGATTTCTAGTAGTAGAAAAGAAAACTTCAGTTAGATGAGAGCATCACAGTCCACCATGTTAGTTGATGTAGCTAGCTGTAGAAAGTAATAATAACTGCTACTTTTCAAAAGGGGTTCAACAGGGGGCCAGATGCATTTTAACAAGGCCTGGCTGGTGTGACTGCACTCTGTGCTAAGATGTAATCAGGGGCCGAGTTGCCTGGCAATTTACCTCGTCATGGCGGGCAATCAATCGCATAAAGAGGGCAAGGAAATGATTCAGCCACGACAAGCACAGGAGAGAGTTAGGGGGAAATTAGGAAGGGAGTATGTACAGAGAAGGAACGACAGCACTGTTCAAGTCAATAAATCAGGAATCTCCGTATCTCTTTCCTTGATACAGGAAGGAGCTGATTAGAATTAAACGAGTGTGATTTGATGTAATCATCTGCTATGATCAAGCGATACAGCACAAATGATGTGCCCATAGACGGTTAAGGTGTAGAACATGGGAACTGGTTCAGCAAGTGGCTTCAATAATAGCAATTCAGCGTGCAGTTTTTGAACTGCCTGAACTTTCAGTCTCACATTCGGAAGAGGAATAAATTGCATGTTCTCTACAGTTCAAAGAATACTTCAGTTTGATGAATGGCACGGGACAGTATGAAATCAGTGGTGGATGTGTGAAGAACACAATAAGAATTACTGGAACAACCTTGATGTATTTATTTTCCAGTAGTGTGCTGGCATTTCTAAGGAGTAGGCATTGCTTTTTATGCATTTATGACCATGAGCATTGAGATTTAAATGGCATTTCTTTACTGACTGTATTTGGACTATAATACGATTGCTCTGTATAATGTCCTTGCATTACCTTGGTTCAGTTTGGAGGGATATTTGAAATGTCCACTTTGCAGCAACTGTCTTCCTCAGAGATCAGATCAAAGATGGCAAGCTGTCATGTTATTTCTGTTCCCTGTTGAAGCCATTTTGATTTCACTGCAGTTGGTTGTAATTCCAACTTGGACACAGGAAGCAGCCCCCTTTGCTCTTGCTCTTCCAATAGTTCACCTCGCAGTGCTGAACCAAAGAGTGTAACAGCAGTCACAATTGTTCTAGAGCAACACACCTCTTTCCTTAGTGCATGTCGGGTAATCCTGGCTGCTCTGTCCCCTCATCCATCCACCCATCCCTCCTTCCAACCTCCCCCTTCCCACACCCCTCCATTCCCCCCCCGGCGCTGGTCTGACAGTCAACGGCGGCTGGTCCACATGGACCACCTGGTCGTCCTGCAGTGCTGTGTGTGGGCGTGGCTGGCAGAAGAGGAGTCGGAGCTGTACCAACCCCACGCCACTGAATGGAGGCACATCCTGTGAGGGGCAAAACGTCCAGAAAAGTGCCTGTGTGGCCACCTGTCCAGGTAACTCCCAGGCAACCCCGTTTGTCCTGTGGCGCTTGGCTTGCTGTGGCTTCCTTTTTGCATTTTTTTGCATCTAAAAAGTCAGTTCATTTTTATTTTGGCTGCTCTTTTGCACCAGCTCCTCCAAATTGTTTCTCAGATATCAGTGCTTCAGTTGTTTCCTTCCGTTAGACCGCTTGCACAGCAATGTCAGAGCCTATTAGTTGTCACAGTAAGTTCTCATCCTGAAAGTGATTTATTATTATCACGCTTTGTTCGCATATCTCTTTATCTTCGGCACTGTATGCAGACACTGCTTTTATTTCAGAGACCTGTCTGCTTAAAGAGACATGGTCCCAGTCATAGCATTGTGTCAGACCAGCTAGTACATTCATTAATGTTTGCTACTGAAGCTATGTAGTAAATATAGGCAATAAAAAGCAGAATTATGGTGGCCTGTGTGCCATGTTTATGTGTGAGAAGTTTCATTTGCCTGCCCGTTCTCCCTTGTGAGAGAGTCAGAGAGGCAGAGTGTCCGGCCTGATACTGAGCAACACATATCGATCCCTGGTAGCCTGAGATGGAAGTCAAGCTGCTTCATTTGCAGTCCCACATTAGCCCCCTGACAGATAGTGAGAGAGGACTGGATAGGAAAAGGAGGAGGTGTAAGGTGGAAACAGGGATAGAGACAAATGAAATCAGATACAGTGTAAGGAAGGCAGGAACAAAGCTCATAGTGAGCGAGCAAAGAGGAAACAGAAAGAAGTAGAGAAATCTTGAGAGTGTGTACAAGAACTGGCTGTTTGGCTGCCAGCAGATCAGTCTGTGGACATATAGCTGGGGCGCTGTAGCCATGCTGACCGCAGGAGAACTCTCCCACGCTCAGTAAATAGCAGAAAGGGAAATCCAACACCTCTGGCAATGACAGCTTCTCCCTGCCTGAAACAGGGGTTATCTTCCCCAGTGAATCAGAGTGTTGTGTTACACATCTCTCATGTAAAGACATCACTAGATGTCAAGCCTGAGTGTAAGTACAGTAACATGGCCCACTGGAATACAGCAGGAGGAAGACAAAGGAAACACAGAAACGCATAACACTCCTTTAGGATGGATTTGGAATTATTAGCACTGGAGCAATGAGTAATGGAATTAGAGGGGTGTCTGGGGATGCTTGACATTCCCCAATAGCAAAGCAGGATACTGACCTCCACAAGCTTACAGAGATTAATGTCAGTCCAAGCTGCTATTGTTAGACCAAACCCCACCCTCCTATCTTTCTGTTGCCCCAGAAGGAGAAAGTGTGTAATTTCAACCCTTAGGGTGGTGTAACAAATTGCATTGTGCCCCATGAACATAGTTTGCAGAAACATTAGGAGAAAAAGAACTCTATTTTTTTTTCCCCCTTGATGAGAGACGCTACAGCGATATGACCCCACTCACACCTCAGTCGGTCCTGCTGTTTGGCAACCTCTGCCTTCTTCTCTCACTCATTACCTGTCTCAGACAGAACATCAGTGGTGCAGACAGCCACAGCTGTCAGGACATGGAGAGGGTTCCCCTCAAGGCCAAAGTCCACCACACCAAAGCCCCAGGATGATGGGCTGTTATTTCCAATCACAAGTGACGCCGCCGCTCTATTGTGTACTCACAGACGTGCCTCTGAAGCCCACCAAGATGAACTGACCGCTCCCATCATTTGTCACCCAGCGCACGCACAGCCCAGGAACGACAACCCCCAAATACATCTGAATCCTCACTTTGATTCATTAAATACATGATTAGCACATGTATGAATCATCAGCCTGACTAGAAGCCCTCATAAGAGTCACATTCAGTGACGGGGAATAGATGAGACCAGTGTAGCAGAGAGCTTCTTTACATACTGGATAACAACTTTAATTATAACTGTGCTTATAGCCTTTCTTGGTCTAATCCACTAGATGCACAGTAGATGGTGATTTCAGTCCATTTCAGAAGAAAGAGACTTAAGAAGAATGAATTACATGGGGAGCTGTAATGCTGCAGATAGACATCATGTTATTTATTTAGACATGGCTGACATTTGGATTCACAAGTAGTGTTCTTTACTTTTAAGTGAGAGCCTTGAGAGGCATTTTTCCTCTACAGTGCCTTTGTTTTGAGCTGTATTTTAAAAATTTCATAATTTAATGCGGGTCTTGTTTCGAGAGTTCATTAATTATCTAGACTAAGAATGTTTGTTGATTATTAGCTCTCTAGTGTATTTAACTTACTGCATTACATCTTTGAAACGGGTTACAAAAATATGAAATAATGTATATTTTAGCTGTTTATTCTGTATAATTTGTAGTTGCAGTCTTTTTCTGGTTAGTCTAAAATACATTGGCCTCTCAGATTTGCTTCACTACTCCTTTGGGGATAAAGAAATGCTGTCATGTAAGTGAAAATTCACTGGAAACAAATCAATTTACATTTGGAAACAACAACAGACAGGCTGTAATTTGTCTCTGCGTTGCCCAGTTAAGTCTATGTATGTATTTCTGG
The DNA here is from genome assembly GCA_032353495.1 of Ctenopoma kingsleyae. Lineage (NCBI taxonomy): Eukaryota > Metazoa > Chordata > Actinopteri > Anabantiformes > Anabantidae > Ctenopoma > Ctenopoma kingsleyae. The sequence goes on along the minus strand of JAUBNQ010000002.1, from coordinate 8,193,678 downwards.
TTGAAATGCTGATGGCTATGTGGTGTTCCACAGTTTTAAAAAAAATAGAGTGAAGTAGTTATAGTTACAGTCAAAGAGGCATATTTTAATGCATATTCTTCATCTGAGCTTGCACAGACTGGCACCATCTACAACGGCCTGTTCAGCAACAGAACTGTCCACATGTCGATTCACGATGACTCTTGTATCTAAATGTGAGCTCCCACCTCTCATCGGGAAAGTGTGAAGCTAGAGAGGCTCATCTGTATTTTTGTCTAAATCTCCAAAGTGTTTAATGAGAGTGGGTGGAGGCCTGTGTGGCAGATCAGATGGGCTCCATACTGGGAGAGACACAGGGAGCTGTGGAGGAGGAGGTGGCTGAGGCTAAAGCCTGAGGCTCAGAGCAGTGCAGATCAACACTTGAGACAGCAAGTAACCAAACTACTGTATGCAGGAGCTTATCTCCATTCCTCTCTCCTTCTTTTTCTTTGTCTGTATCTCATCATATCCTGCTGAAGTATCCAACATAATTCTGCAGTCCATCCCTCACCCTTTCATTGACTCTGCCCTTGTGCTGACTTGTGGTCAGAGCCAACAGTCTTGGCAAAATGTCAGATCGCAGCAACATTTCCAACAAAGACACACTATCTGAGCCAACAGCAAATAGTTAGTCCCCAGTTTTGGAAGCGACACAGTGACACCTGCCCCCGCACAAATTACCTGAACTGTTGCCCGATGTGTTAGAGAACAGCAAACAACCTGAAGAGATTTCTAACTCATGCAAATTATTTAAATATTGTACTGATCCCTCAGGCTCGCCAGAGGAGTCATGAGAATTCTGCTAGATGGAAAATAAACAGACTCGGGGCTGGTGTATTTGTGTATGGGTACTCTTGTGTGTGTGTGTGTGTGTGTGTGTGTGCACATGTTGTACACATGCAAGTTAGATCCAATATGTCTACTGTCTGCACTGCAAGCAAGTGTTTAATTTCTTTAGAAATAAGCATTTCTACGTCTCTGGATATTATCAGAGATTGTTCTGGAGACTCCATAGTTTATCCAAGGAATAAATAAAGGCTATGGCTAATAAATGTGACAGAAACGCGCATTAGTTCACTATGAAAAGAAGGCGTGATGGCCATCTGGTGATGGCCTTGCATCAGTGCTGTTTTTAATCATTGTGTGCCATTTGTTTTGGCTCACCCTCTTCATAGCTCATTCTGTCTCATATTGGTTTGTTCTAGTAGTTTAGTCAACATAAGAAGTAGACTGCTTTATTCATTATTGATTGCACACACAACCAAAAAAAAAAAAAAAAGTCAGAATAGAAGAATACGATTTAGTGATTAATTTCTGTTGCATCATGCACTTCTGTGGCTAAGCTATCAACCCACACCATGGGTTTATAGTTGTCTGTGGCTTTATTTTTTTCAGCCTTTGAACACTGGGATTAGGGGTGGTTACTTACATGTGTTGACAGGACAGTGGGAGCACAGGGGCAGCCTGCTGGTCTCAGTGGTACTTGTCTACCTCCTCATGTTCCCCTCAAGGACACAGAAACTATGGGTGTCCAATGATCTCAGACTGTGTCCGTCACCAGTCATTGTCATTTTGAACAGCAAAGCCTCAAAGAGGCCCTCCTACCGACCTGTAAAGAAGGGTTGGTTCCTTTTGCTTCTCCCCTTGACAGCATGTCCAAATGGGGGCTTGCCACCGGGCTATTGTATTACTGTCCCTCCTCAGAGACCTGCCTGACCTAAAACCTGTGGTGCTGCATGATTGAAAATCAGCTGCGGTGCTTTTTGCTGTAGCACTAACAATCTCTTTCTGTGGATTTGAACAGGAAAGCTATGGCTTTGGATAACAATTTTCTTATGTGGATCCTGAAAATGTAAAAGGAAGAGGTTTGGTTCTGATTTCCACCTTAAATTTGAATAAAGGGAAATGAAATAAAGTGTCGAAATTCTTGCTTCACTGCATTTAGTGCATTAGCTTGCTCTCTTTTCACTTTCTTTTATGAAGTCCAGGCATGTCTTTAGTCTCTGCTTCTGTGGAAATAGTCATGTTTTAGTTTAAATATTTGCAACATGTGTTTAAAGTCAGATAGGCCATGAAGGACCTTTTATGCATCTTTATTTCTGTTTGATTTTCCTCAGTTTCAGGTCACAGTGTGTCATCCACACTCTTCTCACGAGCAGCACCCTGTTTCCTCTCCAATCTCCTTGTTTGAAAATGTTATTTGCGTGGCGATTAGTCTCGCTTTGCAGTGGAAAAGAGAAGTAGAATTTCATCACCTCATCAGGGCAGATGTTGATCTCATCTCTTTATTTCACAGTGGTGTGGATAAACTGAGGGGCAACATAATATATTCATTAGGATGTAATTCGCTATTCAATCATTCTCATTCCCAGCCTGGATAATCAGCCCACTGGCCCACGGATGGGTCCACTCAATGCCAAACAAGGACAATTATCTGATTGGTTCTGCTCTCTCTGCCAAATGGATCTGACTGCAAAGAGGCCTGAGCTCTGTCAGCATCCTGCCACACACACACACACAAATACACTCTCACATCCTTTAGCAATCATTTGACGACACACACAGACAAACAGGCGGACTTGTGTGGGAGCAGGGTCTAATTCACACACCTGTGCCTCAGTGTAATACTCTCACAGCAGCTTTTAGCTCATTTTCCAATTGGGGAATCACAGTAAAACCAAATAAAATCATTACTTGGTACAGTTATGCAATAATGCAGGGGCTATGCCATCCTGAATAGCATCTCACCATCTCACTTATGTTTTGTTTTGTTGTTTTTTTTACCAAAGCCTGTGACTTACAGCAGGTCAGACTGGTTCTCTAGGGGTCATACCCCCTGAACTCTTCATTGCTAGGATTAATGAGCACTAAGGTTTCCTTGCCCTTAGGTCAGTTGGGAGGAAAGCTGCTCCTGTCATTGTGGTGTGCCTGTACTGTGTGTGTGTGTGTGAAGCTCTGGTGATTTTCATCTGGTCCCCTTCACCCTTACATTTGGGAGAGAGAGAGAGAGAAAGAGAGAGACAGTGGCTTTTTTTCCCCCCACGAGAGCTCATTACTGCTCTTTTTCCCATTAGCCCTATGGTAACCTTCCCCAGGCATGGTGCTGTGTCACTCTCAATATCACTCCCAGCCATCGGCCCCCCCAGCCACAATGCAAAATTACCCCCACCTTTGCGAAATGGTCTGCCTCTCTGTGTGTGGTAAAGCTGCTGATATTTCTTATACACGCATATTTCGAACTATTACTGGCCTATGTCCATGTCTTTCATTTTGCTCTTGATGATGGTGCAGTGTTTGAAGTTCTGGTGCAGCTGCAGGTGTAATGTACGTACATTCATCTTGGAGTAATGCCACCTGTATTGTGTTTTGCATTCAAACACACTGTAAGTAATGCGGATGTTGCTACAGTAATGGCTTGTTTCACAAAGAGAACAAACCAAGGCATATTTGTTTCCTTTCACAATTGTTGACTTTTTTTAGGAAAAAATTTAAAATGGAGATATTTAGGTGCACTTAAATGTTTAACAGTAGACTAGATGACTGATTTCCTGGAGTTCATTACTTCACTCTGTACAGATTTAGTTAATTGATAGTTGGGTGTGTCAGAGCACAGCATCCTCTCCTAGGACCAGTGGGGTTTAGTTTAGTTGCATCTGATTTCCATGTTGAAAATGAACAAAGGAGGCAGAATAGAGACAATATGGCTCTCCTCAGCAGTTTTACATGCTAAGGTTTCCCTGTGCATCTGGTGGATTTGAGTGTGTGCAAGTGGATTTGCATGTCTTCATAATGCTTTCCCTGCCAGGTTTCCATTTCAGAGCAAGTGAATTTGCACAGGAAGGCAACAAAGTATTCAACCAGTTGTTCTAGTCTCACACGCAAATACACTACTGCTTTTAAATCACCGTTGCATCTGAACTTCACCATGTAGAGTTGTAACAGTTCACACTGTTTGTTAAAATAAGTTACAGCTTGTTTTATTCAAACTGTTAAGCATTTTCTTCCAATCAATAGTTTTTCCCTGTGAGCTAAAATGTAAGTGTTTGAAGTGAATCACTCTGAGCTTTTGCTGCTGTGTGTGTGTGTGTGTGTGTGTGTGTGTGTGTGTGTGTGTGTGTGTGTGTGTGTGTGTGTGTGTGTGCGCGCAC
>JAUBNQ010000002.1:8169616-8183190 GCA_032353495.1 Ctenopoma kingsleyae | reverse complement strand
TGTGTGTGTGTGTGTGTGTGTGTGTGTGTGTGTGTGTGTGTGTGTGTGTGTGTGTGTGTGTGTGTGTGTGTGTTTGCCACCACCTCATTGTCAGGAAATGTACCCACTCTGTTTATTGCCTGCGTGGAGCCTGTGAGGTTTACCAGCAAGTAATAGAAATACAACTGTCTGAGTTGGATGGAGATGGAGAGCTGGGTTGCAGAGCCTGTGATTCACAGTGAAAAAAGCCTTTATACATTCTGGGTGCTAAGCTGTATCTCAGTTCTGTTTGGAATTGATTGTGTGGTTGCTGAAGAAACAGACAGAGATGGGGGGGAAGGAGGGGATTTGTGTTTGTATATTGTCAATAGTCTGTGCGTGTGAGTGTACTGTTTTCTGCACCATGTGTCTTTGCCTGTGTTTGTTTTAATTTTCTGTGTGTGTTGCAACAGCTTTAGAGAGTGTGAGGTCTGTCTAAGTGATGTATGAACCTCCCGCATGCCACTCATGGACATTCGCTCATTTGCTTTTGTCTGTTTTTTTTTATTAACAGAGAATTCCCATTTGCTCACCATCCAGCCTGATCTAACCACTACCACCACCAGTTACCAAGGCACCCTGCGATCTCGCCACGACACCACTGGGAAATTTTCTATGACCAATGGGCCTCTTTTGGACCCGCTACCTAACGGCTCACACACTCTGCACAATGGCAAGCTTAACTCGGACCCTGCTGAGTTTGTGAGCAGGCTGTCCACTCAGAACTACTTTAAAACGCTGCCCCGTGATGTGGCTAACACTTCCTATGGGACCTTCAATTTCCTGGGAGGGAGGCTAACAATACCCAACACAGGTGGGTTCTTTGTTTAGTTTTATTTAGGCTTCTTTCTTTTACACCTGTAGCTCGTATCAGTTGGCATATCAGTACTGCCCTCAGGTTTCAGTGCAGTTTGTTTTCTTATTAAATTATTGTTGTTACTAGTAGAGAATGCAACGCACCCTGTTGACAGTAATAAGAAACAGGCTTTTTTGTTATGGCATGTTTTTGGCATAGTTACTGTGGTCCTTGCATATTTCATTTATTTCCAAAGGGACCACATAGTAACAATCTCCACAGTATTTTAGTACAAGACTCTGTTTTTTTCTTTTAATTAGATTCAATTTTTTTGGTCCAAATGAAGTCTATTTGCAGTTGCCACTAAAACTTTATAATCATTTATGTGACACCAGAGAAGACAAAACACACAAAAGGCGTAGTAAGGCATAGCAGGTGTTCATGTAGTGCTAATGATGCTTCATGACAATCCCCGAAACTGCCCAGCTGACGAGTTACCTGCTGGTCCATAAGGTTTTATGTTTACAGCTCCTTGTTTATTTGTAGTTAGTCAGTGTGAACAGGAAACAGACCAGAAAAAAGACGTGCATTTTTTCTAGATATGCACCAGTGTACTGTTTCCTATTGACATTAGTAAATATGATTTGTGAAAACTCTTCAGATGAAAAGGCAGTGAATAAAAACTCTTACGATACCAAAGTTGGGCAGTAAAAGAAGAGCAGTTGTCATTCAGGTATTGTTTGAGTAGACACAGCATTGTAAGGCTGTGTTGTATAAGGACAAGAGGATTTCAGTAATCCTCTGTAGGGTGTTCTGTTTGCTGCTACACTTCAAACAAAACTGCTATCTGAACAATTTAACATCTGCTACTAAATAGAAAAATACTATGGGAACAACTTGGCTTTATTTATATTGGACATTTCAGCCACTGTTGTTGCTTACATAAAAAATACCTAACATTTATTGAAACTTTATTACACATCCTTTAATACCTCTGACTGGACATTAACAAGGAGAATTTATCAGTAGCAGCTGAGTCCCATAAACATCTCATCGTCTTGCTGAAACCGACCCAGACGATTCAGCCTTTAAATTTCACGCATGTGTGTTTCTTAAAAGGTTCACACCAGGATAACACACACATAAAATATATACAAGTGTTTCAGGACTTCATACAAAGCAGCTTAGTGTTGCATTTCTGTCTGTGATGGTTTATAACTGTTATGAGGAACACGAGGAGACACCAAAAATATATGGACAGCTCGTTTTAGCTTGGCAGTGAATGTGGACTGTGGTTGAAATTGTGCTTTCCAGGTTCATTTGTATATCTAATAAGTCACTCTCCCAAATATTAAGTCATAGATTTTTGCCTTGACGACATCTACAATGCATGATTGAGTAAAGTGTTATGGCAGTAACTTATATCTACACAGCACAGCATGAAGAGTAAAAATAAATGTTCAGTGCAGTGATGACTAACTATAAAAGGAGGAGTGTGTGCCACTGAAAGATTCCTGGAATAAAACCTGGTACAAATTATTCCAATTAGGCTCCTCACTTATGACAGAGCTGGTTGAATTTGTAGCTGATGTCCACTGGTGTCAGCTGTGTGCTAAGAGCATAGACAGGGGAATAGAAATAGTCCATTAAAGATTAGTCTGATAAAAGATATAAAAAATCACCATCATTAGTCCCCTATTTTGCTTCCCCTCTTCACATTAGCTCAGTACAGATTTTATAATTATAGAGGAAGATCGTGTTTTTCTCGGCTCATTGTAGGGTGTCCAGATTAGCCATTGACAGCACCAGTACGCCAAAATCTTGTGGGAGAAAATGTCTTTTATTCCTGTGTTTTGCTCTCTCTCTCTCTCTTTCTGTCTCTTTCCTCTGTCTCTCTTCCGTTCTCTTACAGATATTTTATGCATGGATTAACTCAAAGCTGTGTACACTATACCACGCATTGGCACCCATCTACTTACTGGGACATGCACACAAAAAAAATCTGCACTTGCATGCATCCACTCTGAGGATATATACTCATTTCAGCACAATTTTCGAGCAGGCACATGGAAGACATGGTTTATAGACTCAGAACTGGCTGTGAGCATTCAGACACCTTCCCTTTATTTAAACAGATGTTTTTATAGTGAACAGACCTAGTTTACAATCCACAGACTGTTACAATTGTGTCACACAGTCTCTGTTTGTACTGTACTACAATTTAAATAGGATTTGAAGGGGTGATTTTGGCATGCGAATCACAACATAAATTCCACAACACTCAAACTACCTCAATAGCTCTCTGTTCTCAGAGGTACATTCCTACACTCTCCTGGGAAAGTGCATTTTTTTCTGGAATAGTCTGTTCCCTGGTCTCAATTATCTTCTTGGTGGCAGACGGAGGACATTTAAACTGCGAAGCAATGCATGCTTTTGTCTCAGCTAATTGTTGATCGTGGGGATGTGTGCCGCCTCGACTGCCAGTGCAGCGATTTGCATCTACTATACCTGACAAAGGTTGCCTCTGACCTTCAGAATAGATGTGTTTTTTGTTTTTTTTAGTCACACAGTTTTGTTGAGTGGGCTGGCTGTCTTTGTGAGATGACAAAAGCGTTGTTCAGCCTGAACAAATGAGCCTGTCCACCCCTCCTCCTTACTCCCCTCTCTCCCTTTGTTGTTATTTGCATTAGGAATCAGCCTGCTCATTCCTCCCGAGGCCATCCCCAGAGGAAAGATCTATGAGATTTATCTCACTGTTCAGAGGAAGGAGGATTTAAGGTGGGTCTCTTTAACACTGCCTAACTGGCAGTCTTCCCTGGATGCCACTAGGCTGTTTGTTTTGATGCTCTACTGTTCCATTAGGAAAGGCTTAGGAGTCTGTGCCAGTACTGTGGAGGAGGGATGTAAATAAATAATGTAGTCTTTTACCAGGATGTGCACTATTTAAGTTAAATGAATTGTTTGGAAAACACTGTTTATCTGGCTTACTGCATTCAGTCTCTAAAGGCAGAACCATTGTAGCATGCTGTAATAATGTTATGTTAATACTTAGTCATCACAACTTGGTCCAGGTAGTCAGTGAGTCCAGTTGATTTTTATTATTCTCTGTTACAGCTGTTCGATATTCTTCAGGTGACAGTAACACATCCTGCTTACAACAAATCATTACATTCTCACTAATAACTTGGTGAGTAAAAGTACTTCACCGCAATCCATTCCCCACTCTCCCTCATTTCTCCCTGGTGTAGGTTACCCTTGGCCGGCTGCCAGACCCTGCTCAGCCCCGTAGTGAGTTGTGGCCCTCCAGGGGTGGTCCTGAGCCGGCCAGTTATCCTCAGCATGGACCACTGCTCTGACGCATGCCTTGATAACTGGGCCATCCGGCTCAAGAAGCAGAACTATGAGGGTGCTTGGGAGGTGAGACAGCACTATAACTCCAGCTCAAATCCTCTACAGAAAGACAAAATTGCCACAGAGTGAATTTGTGAAGTCTTACTAAACTCACTGAGAGCTGTCCTTTAACTGAAATAGAACCAACTTGCTCAGCAGTGACTTTGGGAGGCTCATTGCTGTATAATGCAAGTGTTTCTATTGCTCAGCACACATACATAGTGTTAAAAGTACATTGACCAACAGGTGTTTTCTCATTGGCTGGAGCAAAAACCGGGAAGCACCTGCTCTCTTTGGCTCAAGAGTTGCTAGGCAACATGTTTCTCCAAACAGAAATTCTGTAAGCAAATTACTGATCCTCAAAGTACTTTTCTGAGTGCTCCTTGACCATTTCTGACCGCTGCATTCAATTACAATGTTCCCTCCCCATTTTCTGTGCATGAAATTTGAAAGTAACCAGAACTGCCAAACTCCAATAGGATAGAGTTGGAAAGAACCTTTGGTGTCCACACACACATGTGCACGCACACACACATACACACACAAGCAAACAAATGCGGTTTGAGGCAGTACACCCATCTCAACAATCCAGAGAGATTGAAAAGGGTGCTGGTGGGCTTTGGAGTGTTAGTAGGTCTTCTTTCATGTTCGATATTATGCATAAATTATTCAGCCTCCCCGTGTGTGGTGGCGGCGGGGTGTCTGTTGGATGGATTGGCCTGTCTGACGCAGAGGTTAGACCAGCACTTTTAATCATCGCCCAGACCAAATATAGCCCAGCGGCTTGACTACATATGGCCACCAAAGGAAAAAGTGCCAGGTGGACGAGGGAGTGAGAGTGGAAACAACCACATAGTGTGAAGACAAGGAAAATAAGAAGCATGGGAAAAAGATGGAAAGGCTAAGTGGACAAGCAGATAATGTAGATGTAGAAGAATGATTAGAAACTGTGAGAAATTGGAAAATATAGCACATATAGTATAATATGAGTTGGGAAGTAGGAGAAAGAAGATATGTGAGGGAAATGAATTGCTCGTAAAGTGTGTGTTCAGTGGCGTAATTGAGCCACCTCACTCTCTGCTGCGCTACGAAGAAATATTAAGATGATGAAAAAGTGAGACTCCATTGTGGTTGCATAGCAAATGAATAGTGTCAATACTAATTCTATTGATGTAGATGGTGTCTGGTTGAATCGATCTTACAAGGGCTCGCTGGGCATTTGGCAGGCAGAATGCTCTCTTCAGCTTGATTGGCTAATGGGAAGAGTCAGTCAACTGGCATGATGGGATTTTAGAGAAAATGTTGTCACCTTGGGTCCAATTTGTCCCCATCAAATTAGCCGCCGTAGAGCAGTGGAATTTTCTCATAAAACTATCCCGTACTGTGATGGGATTGGATATTTTTGCAAGTCTGTCATCTTTATGAGAGACACAGCTGTAGTACAGCTTTTCAGCTCTGCAACCACACAAGAAAAATGTATTTGTTGTTTCTCTGACATGTTTAAATCTATCTGAGGTTTTTTGTGTGTTTGTTTGTTTTTGGGGGGGTTTGCAAATTAAAGTAGCAGTTCATTCTTGGTACCATATCTTTCAACACTTTTCACCATCAGACAGCAGTGTTGTTTAGTAAAGAAATAGGCAAGTTGTTTTCACCTTTCTTAACAAATCTTGAAGACTGAAGGCAAATCCAGGAATCCCAATAATCCATCCAATATTTACTGCACCTCCACAGACTTTTCTTTCTCCAGAACCATCTATTCTTGCCAGGAATCTATTTGAGTCTCCTTTCATGTCAATTGAGTACCTCGTTCATGCATTATTAAGTAAACTGATGCTGTTCTATAGGACGTGTGCCTTTCTGTGAGGGAATGTGTCTTATGTCAGTATAGAGTAAGCATACTTCGGTGAAAAGGGAATTTGAAGCAGGAACAAAGTTTTCCCTTTCTTCTCCCAATCTACATGGTTACTCAGCTACTTATGTATCATTAACATAAAGACCTTTAGTTAGATGTCACACAGCCTGGAGTTCAGGCTCATGTTCCTGCACAATACCTAACAACCCTCTTACAATCACACACCCACATATACACACATTAGAAACTGAGGCAAACACATTACCCTTCCCTTCTACATAAATTGAGTGCTTGACCTTCCATCCACACCTTGTTTTTCTCTCTCCATCGCCTCCTCCAGGACGTCCTACTGATGGGGGAGGAATTGGTGTCGGAGCCCTATTACTGCCAGCTTGAGGCTGAGACGTGCCGGCTGTTCTCGGAGCAGCTGGGCACCTTTGCCCTGGTGGGAGAGTCCCTGCACATGGGGGCTGCCAAGCGCCTGAGGCTGGTGCTCTTCTCTGACACCTACTGCTCCACACTTGAGTACAACATCAGGGTGTACTGCATGGACGACACACAAGACGTCTTCAAGGTAAATTGTGACAAATGTAGCACTGCCAGTTATTCTGTTTGGTTTGCAGTTTCTCCTCGGGCCTGAGATTGCACGAAAAACAGGTGTTAACGTCATCTGAGTGATAGGTAGACTATTATGTGTAATAGCATTGTCTGTCACATTGGAAGGTTAGCTGGAATCAGCGCAGGCATGCAGGAGTTAGTCATAGCCATGGCAAATTGAACAATCTTGCAGGCCTGATTACACCATGTGCAGGTGAAGTTTCTGTGATTTGTGAGGCTTATGTTCACCCCCTGGGTTTATTGAAACAATGCTTATGTCCAGGTTAATCACTGTATACTGTACACCCCCTGTGTGTTTTATGTGCATGTCTACAGAGATGTTCTCTCTCTTTTATTCTGTCAGTGGTTCTGCTTGGCTGGGGCCAAGAAGTTTCCCATCACTTTGTTCAACAGCATATTTCCCCTCTTTTTTTGCACTCCACATGGACGGAGTATAATCAAGCACTAATGCCTTCCTCCCTCCCCCGAGGACTGCTTCTGAGTAGCCTGTTAAGATTTCATTTGCATGGTTAATTAGTAAATTAAAAGGAGAGCCTGTCCCAGTCTTTTCCCAGCAACCCCCATGCTCTCACTCTTTTTTTTCTACACCTCTCTTTCTCTCTCCAAGCTGTTCCTCTTAGTCTGACACCACCCACAGCCACAAGTGCCACTTCCCACTCAAGTCCACTTTTGCTGGCTGTAATGGCCGACCTCCTTGTGCAGAGGTTTGCTACCAGCACAATGTATGGGTGTGGGACAGAAACAATGGAAGACGGTGGGGGCTTGGAATGAAATTAGCACTCTCACATTCAGGGAGCTGCAGATGAGATGAGAACTGTGCACAGACTCTAGCTGTGAGGTGGGAATTACCAAAACCTATCCCAGCTTGCATCTGTCTTTGTGACGTGATTCTAGCCTTACTTCTATCTTTTCCTGTTTCTGACAGATTTTGAATGATACCATTAATGCTCAGGCTTGTTGGTTGATGCTAAACTGTGTGTAGAAGAAAATGGAAAATGGAGCGTACAGGAGGTAAAGACTCTTTGCAGATGGATATCAACCTTTTTTGTTTGTTTTGTTATCAAAGCAGTTCTAATGATCAGACTGTTGATGTATATTCAGCTCATCGAGTGACCCAGTGGTGTTTTGCTGCAGTGTGACGGTTGAAATGACCTTGTTTGTCCTGTGTTGGATGCAGGAAGGCAGCTGGTGCACAAAAACACTCTCTCTGTCTATCCCTCTGGCTAGCTCTTGTTCTGCTATTCTCCCTCTCTCTTAGCCAGGAAAAGGACATCTGAGCTTGTTGACTCCAACACTTGTGTTGCCATACTCTGTGGCTCCCTTGACGCCCTTGAGTGCATTAGCTCCCTGTCTCTCACACAACCTGGTCCTGTGGTAAGCCACGGCGTCTCCAGGGTTTTGTCGTTTTTAGTGAGTGATTTAGAACGTGGCCCACACTGTTTAGTAATCTCAACTTCACACTGCTCTTGGTGCTATTATGGAGGGAGCAGTTCATTTAGCAAGTGCATTAACCACTTTGAGTGGAGATTAAACTTCCCTGGAGAGGTTCAGCCTAATCACTAATCACTATCTTTAAAATGCACTATTTATGACTAGACTTTCACTATGGCTACCATTAGAATTAATTATAATGTGCAGCAGTGGTGAAGTAGCAGTAGGTGGTACAGTGAAAGTGGCACAGCAGCGTTTTTATGTTTGTGTCAATGTACAGTTCACATTCAACACATGTGAAATTTATGAAAGCGCATGCTGCCTGCTAAAGCTCTGCACCATGCTTTTCAGACAAGAAGTCAACTTTCCGTGCCTTAAACAGGCTGTACTTTTCATGGGAGATGAAAAACAGAACACAAAAGGCATTTCACTGCCTTTCAGTTGCCTGTTCAGTGTCAGGAAGAACTGTGAAACCAAAAAGGATGCTGAGATATTCTTTCCAGTCCCATTGCTGGCTGTCAGTCTTCTCTGACAAGCCTCCATCAGCAAGAATGGCAAATATATACACACACACACACACACACACACAAGCATGCAAGCAGTATCATGCCATCTCTTATCTCCCAATTACAGCAGATTAGAACCAATGTTATTGTCTTTGATCCTAAGTGTGCGGGTGCTCTGGGGAAACGGTGACATTTCCGTCTGATGCCTGCCGTATGTTAGCAGGGCTCAGCCGGGACCAATTAAGTTAATATTTAATGTGTGTCCCACTCTTGATGGGCCGAGCCAAGGCTGGCACGGCAGCAGAGGAGACATGATCAGTGTTTGGTAGCGCCCTCACTATGCACTTGGTTGTTTCCAGCTAGCCTGTGGGAGAGCATCACTGATGTTCTGCCGTCCCGCAACTGATTGAAACACCTGCAGTGAACCAAGCCACTGACTCAGTACAGAGATAGGCCTAACACCAACATTTGATTAAACCCAGAGTGTGCCGACAGAGGTGTCTTTGTAGAATTTGAATATGGTGCAGCTACTTTTTTATATTTAGCTGTGATATTCACAAACCTGTCAGCATGTACTTGCGTATGTGTGTGTGTGAGAATAAGAAGCAGTGTAAAGTGAGTACCAGTAAGGTAGAAAGGGCTATATAAGTGCAGTATGTAGTGCAGTAACACAGAATAATCCATCTTTGAATAATGGAACAATAACAAAATATTTTGCTGTTTATTGATAGCTAAACGTTCTTTCTTTACACCCACGTGTCTGTGTTTAAGGCAAGTGCTGTCATATGTTTTTTTTGGGTTGTTTTTTTTTTAAGTAAAATGATTTATAAACCACCCACTTTCTGTCAGATTTATTTTTTACAGAGGTTGAAGCACAAGTCTTTTTTTTTCTGTATTATCCAGTAGACTTATTAAATACCAATAAAGCAAAGTCTGCAATAAAATACTGGATGTAAGGCATTTACTTTATTTATGTTAATTGGCAGGGATCTAACTAAGTGTTTGAGTTAACTTCCCTATATTCTCCCAGCATTATATTTCAGAGTGTAGAATTCACACACTGTCAGTATTTTTGTAATGAGACCCATACATTCAGCTTCTTGTCTCTTGATTGTTAAAATGCATCTATGTTCCAGTGTTAAATGAATGCTTAATTAGTTTCTTACTGGTTTAATAGTGGCTCCTGGATTCTTTTGTACAGTGTTTGACCTCAAGCTATTATCCTTATTTGCTTTTAAAAGGGCTACTAAACTGTTTATGTGCCTCCACTCAGACATTTGCTTGCTAGCTTCAGAGCAGCAAGCAACATTTATACAACTTTTTGCTTTTATGTATTGGAAGAGAGAAAACCAACATGTACAGAGTGCAGTACAGTTTTTCTGATGCCTCTATCTGAATAGTTACTGGCAAGAATTTCTAGGAAAAATAGCAGAAGAGCATAGCTCAGTAATTGCTGGCATTAAGTTAAACAAGACAGTCAGCTTTATCACTGAGCCCAGCTGAGAAATTGTTTCCATATTATATTTTTTGTGTTCCTGTGTGCTGTTTTTGCTGTACCGCTTTGTGATTTATCAGGCAGAATGTGCATCTTTTCCCTAGCAAACACAGTTCCCATTTATAACTGAGCAGACAAGTCCCTTCTATTTGTAGTTATTAATCAGAGTTGACTGTAGCGGGCACGGCCACTGGAGCTCAGACTGATAGACTCTCAGTCAGAGAGGAAAAGCCTGTCACATCCTGCTGACAAATACACAGATTTATGGAGCCCACATAGCCAGGCTCCTCTCTATAAACAAATGCATTTGCCTGAAAAGAGCAGCTCTGAAAATGGAACGTCGCCACGAATGCACATTTTTAAACACACAACATTGCTAAGGGTGGGGGGTGAGGACAATTTCATGAGGATTTTGAAGGCTGTGTGTTGCTGTGTTTTCGATGACATGTAGCTTGACTAATTAACTGATCAAACACTACTTATAATCCCCATCAGAGCCAGTTAAGTTAATCAGTTTATTACACCCCCAGCCAGAGCAATTGAAGACCACATGTGAGAGCACGACCTAACTGTGAGAAAAGAAGAAGAAGAAGAGTATTTTAATCTGTGACTTTGAACCAGTCAAGTGCTTTACACCCAAACTTTGATTTGTTTAGAGTGTTTCTCTCTGGCATCGTTTTTGTTGCGAGAGACGGTTTGGTTCAGCCACTAACCTCTTTCTGTCACCACCAGCCCGAAGAGATTAGCTGTATGAGTGTCTCTTGTTTCCCGGTGGAGCCCAGCCCCAGTCCATCACAGTCCCAGCTCCGGTCCAAGCCAAGGATATGAGGGGTTGGGTGAGGAGAGGGGTGGGAGAGATGAGTGAGGGTGGGAAAGGGGCTGAAGTCATAGAAAACTGTGGCCATGATTGCAGTAATCCTGTTATCTCTACTGCTAAAGCTGGCCACTCTAGTGACCTGGAGACACAAATGTTAAGCTGCCTCTGTCTCTCTTCTCTCTTGCCCCTGCTCTTTTCACTCTTCTCCGCTCTATCTCACTCTCTTTAGCCAGCCTCATTGCATGTCAGGGGGTGGTCTTGGCTATGGCTGGCTCTAAATTCACAGTCTTCACACACACCACAGGCTATCTCAAATTCCGTCAGAACAAAAGAGGTTTTTCTCCTGCAGTACTTGAACTTCTCACCCATCTCATGCATCTTAATGTTTCCACAGTTGTACGGGGTCAGGGTGTCTAAGAGAAACTGCTCTGCTTATCTCCACTGAATGGAAACACAATATTAGCCCGAGTTGATGATTAATATGTGATTTGATAAACTAATTCAAAACCTTACATTGTTTTCCCCCAGAAAGAGTAAATAATATGGTCAAATTTAGCTTCTCATCTATTAGCTTGCTCACACTGTCATTTGTTAACAGGATAATGGGGCGTAAAGAGGGCCATTATTCTCTCAGTCCAGAACATATGCTGAAATCCTGCATGAAAAAACACACTAATACACACACACTTACAAGCACTCAGACACACATAAACAATAGCACACTGTACAGGAGCAAGTGTATGTTGTGTATCCCTCAATACGATCAGTGCCCCTGACAGGTAGCAGGAGTGTCATGTCCTACACCCTGTTCAGTTGTAATCCTGCTGTGTCAGCCTTGAACATGGCACGCTGCTAGTAAGGTGAGTTAGTATTCATTCTCCAACCTAGATGTTGATAATAAGATAATTGACATTCTGCACTGTTTCTCTTGAAAGCAGGCCTATAGATCAGTTGCTATAGGTCAAAGACACAATCAAAGTCCACCAGCCCCAGTTTGCAATGCTAATAGGCCCCAGTAAATGATTGTGCTTAAGAACTGTTTCCCACATAATGTGCTTTTTCTCTGCGTAACATAATAGCAGAGGGCTTTTAATTCTGTGGAGAAAGCGCTGCCCCCTGTTATTAACTCATTAGACCTTGATGCTTTGATTCAGAGCCATTGTCTGACCTTCCCATTCTGAGTGAGTGGGCTGGGTAACATCACACTCCTCCAGCATGGCAGTACAGTAGGGAGAATATTCCAGCTAGCCACACAGTGCGATCGGATCATTGTACTTCAATAATCTCTCTGGCATCTGCATGAAAAGAATGAACCAATGTAAATGTAGGAATCAAGACAGATAATCACAGAGGGCATAATAATTATGTTAACAAGAGTATAAATACTATCCAAACATGGAAATTAGCAATGCACCGTGGAAACATGGAAATTCAATTCTCAGGCTAAACTGAAAAGTGCTCATTCAGTGAAGTAGTGAGCGCATCAAATAACAAAAGAAGGTAGAAATCTCAAATGGATAATTAACAGTTTCCTTTCTGTTACATTTGAAATCAGTCTAACCCATTCCTGGGAAAGAGGGCATAAAATTGAATCAGTGTTGTGCAGATAGAAATTACTGCCATTTTCCACCTTAATTAGATGCTGGCATGCAGCGCTCAACATATGGCCACTATCTATACACACATCTCTCTCTTGGAGCTGTTGTCTTTGAGATACGCCTCCTAGACTCCAAGACACATTCTGGCTGACTGTTTTCCCTCTGCTGCCATCTTGTTTCCCTCCTCAGACAGATTAAAACAACATATCTCATTTCTAAGGTCTTTTCACACTACTAATTTCAGAGGTCTGTTTTTTCTCTGTTCTAATATGCTCCTCTAATTGGGAGTGTGAGGTGGCACATGTGAACACCATCCAGGGTCTTTGATTCTTAAGGACTTGCGCAGCACAGAACATCCAGCTCAAAACGAATTGATAGATCAGGGGAAAATGCAGTGTATATTATCATCCCATTCCAGATGGTCATTTGGATGGCAACAAATGGTCCACTGAGCAAGTCCCACAGAGATTAAAACATTAAGCATGCATGTACAAATCTCTCCTGGCACAAAAACAAAAATGAAATTAAGGAGATTCACCATGCGAGAACAATGAGCGGTTGACTAATGGCTCGTCCACTTTCTTCATCACAGCCCAGGTAGCTAGTAGGCCGAGATGGCTGCAGTATTCGCATGCTAATGCAGTGGCTGAAAGCTGGATGCACACACACACTGAGGCAGGGCATCAACCTTGTGGTGACATTAAAGTACTGTGAGGACAGTGTGGAGCTCAGCCCACTGTGACTCCAGCAAGAGACAATGGCTTCCTCTCCTAAGACGTACTGTACATCTACCTCATGCTTGTGCTTGTGCGTGTATGTGTGAGCAAGTAATCTTTGTCTTTGTGTTCATCGATAGTGCTATATTTTATGTCCCCACCACCATCCATGTCTTTGTGTGTATCCCTGTGTGTGGGTGTGTGCGTAGACAAATTTTTGTGTGTGAGTGATGCACCATAAAAAGTATAAACAGGAAAGCTACACAGTTATGAATTGTTTTGCACATTTTCACTTACCTCTGTGACTGTGATGCTAAATGTGTCTCCTCTGAGCCCT
>JAUBNQ010000002.1:8133850-8149529 GCA_032353495.1 Ctenopoma kingsleyae | reverse complement strand
ATGATGAGTTACAACCAAAGATCACAAGCCAAATTATTAATAATTAATCATTTTCAATTATGCAACTTTTCCAAATAACAGGGACAGAGTACATATGAGAAGGGCTCTCTCTTAAAGCTGGCAAGATTTCTAACCGTTGTTCCATAAAAATGGATTTCATTAGTAATTTTGTTCCCACTGTGGTTGGACAAAGTGAAAGATGCACCATGACCAAGATTTTCCATCATACTACTCAGATGTCACAAATTACTAGTTCTAGTTCAGCACCTTAAAGCAGACAGAATTATGGAGTTTTCCTAAAGATAAAATGGCAGTGTCTGCTGAGATTCTGATTTACGCAGAAAAACAATAGAGAGATGTAATTAAATACTGACTTTTATAGCCAAACTTAAACTCGTATGTTGAAATAAAAAAAATTTAAAAAAATCACGTCTAAAAAGGTGGACTAGCTAGCAAGAAATTAACTTCCTCAAGTGCTGCGTTATACTTTTTGTGGCATGTTGTGCCTTACTTTTTAGTATTTGTCTTTCTCACACATACACACACAATGATGATGGGAACCAAGGAAAAGGAGTAAGATGAGGGGATATAACTGAAATAATTCACAACATTGACAGTGGCCAAAAACACCAAACACACAGGCAGGAAAACATAAAACAGATTTTACAACGCCATAAAACCAAAACGGATTATTAACACATCATTCACTAATTTCTGCTAAAACCGTTTTTGTCATGCGATAAATTCCACCCCAGAGGTCTTTCAGCTGGAAGAAGCCAGCCTGAACTGCATACATCTGCTAGTTAGTCCCTTTCTTTGCAACCCAAGTGTTTGCTTTCATCAGTCAAAGCCAAAGTATAATAAAAGCAGACGCTAGAAGAGGAAGATCATGTGGATCCGTTTTAAGAAACTGATTTGTTCCATAGCGACTGTCTATCATGACACAAGCTATTGTACAATGTGTTTAACAACAGCCTAAGGTAAGACATGTTTGCCATCTTGTATGTTTAACTATCAGACAGTAATTAAGTTGATCTCAGCAGTGAGTGAGCATACATTTGTCATTGTTACATTTAATGCAAAGATGCTTAAAATCCAAGACATAAAACTTTGGCAAAATGCTGCAGTAGCGATTGAAGTAAATTCTAAATATAGTGCAGCTCAGAAACGCTGCGAGAGTCATTTTCTCTTCAGCGGAAAAAACAAATCTAATGAGACATCAAAAATATCATTAAAACCACATCAGTCACATTGTGGTTCCATAGGTAATGAGGTTTATTTATCCACCTACCCATTCTGTGGCTGCTGTGTATTGGCACGACCCTGTGAGCGCGGAGTGTTTAGTTTAGGAGAGTAGGCCACAGGTTTAATAGCAGGTCCTGAGTTGGCACTACCACCACCTGCTGTAAATGGCCTCGCCATCTTGTTAATGGTTGTGCTGGGGGCAAAGGAGTACTTTGGCTGAACAGAAGCTGGAGCAAGTGAGTCCTATGAGGGTGTGGAAGAGGGAGACAATGCAGCACAGTGCACAACATGCGGTTAGACATTTGTGACACACAGTAAAAGTTCCTTCTGCTGTTGCACAATCCCGAGCTTTATGTTAAGAAAGATTCCCGTGCAGCCCCATATTTTCCTCAGAGCAAATGATTACTCCGTGCTACAGGAGCAGTTCTGTCAAAGCCTCTAGGCTTTTCTCTGCACACGGAAGAAGTGCTTAAAAAGTGTGAACGCAGCCATTTTATTTGTGTTGGCAGTCAGCCAAGGACTGGCAAAAGTAATCTGCTGCTGCCAGTAAAACGAAAAAATGCTCAAAGTGAAAAATTGCCATATTTGACTGACATATCTCACTAATGAGATTCCTCAGTGAGAACTGAAAAAGAACATACACCAACATTGACCACTGACTTTGTGCAAGTATGATGCTAAAGCTGCTTTACTAAAAACAGCATATAACACAAAGCGGTTCATGACACCATAGTGCTATTTAAACTAATCAGTTGGGCAAGACGCTCTCACGAGGACTGACAGTGGAACCGAGTGTATCTGTATTCCTCTGGCATCTCTAATATTTGGTTCTCGGGATTGTGCAAGGCGTTACAGAATAAACTGCAGGAAATTCCAAAAGCATCATTCACAACACTCCATCCAGTAAACAACTCATCTAACAAATCAGTGATGCATTGCTAGACCGCAGTGAATGGACTGACAGGTGACTCAGACGGATCGGATTCACTTAAACACAAAATGACATAACACACTTTGCCGCCAACTGTGAGCAAGGAAGTTTCACATACAATGAATGTCACTTTAGTCCAGTAGCAGACCATGCCAAAGTGTTCATACAGACATGAACACGATATTATTAGTGTAGACTTACCTTCTGGTCTCCACCCGCTTTGAAAGCTCTGCGGGAAAACAAAGATGAAGACGGTTAACAAAATGCACACCAAACATCACAGTTTGCAATGAATCAGTCAAAAGAAAAAAGTTGTTTGATGCCAGAATGAAACAATACATGGGAAATGTCCATTATAATGAAAACTACGTAACAACTGCACCAAGAAGTAGCCGTACGAAATCTTTTACATTTTTACGTGATTTGGTTAATTGGATTAAACTGGACATGTTTACTGGAATTTCTTGTTTTAACGCTCCACGAATTCTACTGTAAACATGTCTCGAGCAGAGTCCCCGCGCTCCCATATCTCTGTAATTAAGTTAGTCAACAAGATTGTAAATGACATACAGTAGGTGGGGAAAATGTGAAAAATATTTATAAAAAAATATGAAGGATTGCTCTTGGACTGTCCGCAGATTCACCCATGAAGTCAAGGATACTGCCACAGTGTTGCACACGTCTTAACTCTAATCCCAGGATTTATATTACTGTGGTGCTTTTCCTGACTGCAGCAACACAGCAGACACTTCATTAAAACATCTTTACACTCTGCACTGCTGGTAGCTCCTAAACCAAACATCCCCTGACCAGTGTTCACATGCTACAATGTGGTTAAACAAGAATGATCCAGCCCTGCTGTCATCATCATTGTTTCATACTACAATTACACACCCAGACACACACACACACACACACACACACACACACACAGAGAACAATAGACATTCATTTCTCACCGTCACAGAAAGCAGCAACTGCTCATGTCATAGCCTGCTCCACCAGTGACAGAGCAACATCACAGACAGGATGATAACAGGGCTGAACAGATACCGAGAAAGGAGCGAAGAAAAGGCATACTGACATGTCTGTGCGTGTCACACTTCTGGGGAGTCAGTGTGACGTTCACCGCGCTTCAGCTTGTCTACAATTGTATAAGTCACGCTTAAAATCAGGGATAAGTATGACATCCACTCTGTTACAGTATTTATATTTGGTAAACTGAACAAACATGGAAATGATTAAGACACAGTTTCATGGAACAAGTTAGTTTGCTGAAAAACTGAATATGCACACTGTGAGATCATTTCCTGGCTCATTTCACGGGTCGCTTATTTTAGATGGTGCATGCTTGGCTTTCAGGCGGATGTTAGATAAAATGTGAAAAACTCCCCTGATACCATAATCAACATTGCACATATCAAATATGCACCCAGTGTGTCCCTGTAGATGTTACATGACCTCTTTTCTTAAAACTGAAAATGTATTCCTAAAGCCTTTTTGAATCCACTCCTTCTAAAAAGCCCTGGATAAAGTCAAAATCTTCCTCATAAAAAAGACACGAGATGATCATTGGTGTTGAGCAAAATGAGGCACTAAACCAAACAACAGGCCATATCTCATCACCGTGCAGCTGTCCTCCTCTCTTGACATAAAAGAAACCATGGATGGCAGCCAAGGTATGAATAAATAAAACTGACAATAGCTCCTCTCTGAGAAGTGGTTCAGGAAAGCAATATTTGCTTGTCTTACTATTTAATAACAATAGCAGAGGGCGAGATGAAGACGGGAAACTGGGGATTCATGGGAAGGAAGTCAGGTAGAAAGAGAGTGGAGAACTGTGAAAAGTTTACACAAGGAGACAGGAAATCACAGGAGGAAAAAAAAAAAAAAAAAGTACGACCAATGTTAAGTAACATGATGGTATATTATAGGTCTATCAAAATATTACACCACTCACATAAAATAAAGGCAAAGTAGTATTCAAGATGCACAGTAACTAGTTAACCCTCATACATCCCTTCTCTTGATTCTTATCCCCTCAGCACACAGCCAACAATAGTCCCAGCATCTCTTCTAATTCTTCTTTCCTTCTCCCTTTTCTTACTCTCAAACTCCAACCCGAGTCTAGTATCTCACGTCTGGCAAAGCATCAGATTCTGTGAGAAACTAGAAGCTGATGAGTCAGTTATCTTATCTCAGTAATGTAAAATAGTTCTATTTCACATTACTGAGAAACACCGATGTCAACTTCCTGTCTCCCAGTGTCATATTTGAAAGAACTAGTAGAAACATCAGCTTTAGTAATCCAGGCACAGACATTTATGATGTGAGAGGATACTAAAGTAGTGAATAATGCAGCAAATATCCACCAGATTCTCTAATTCTAAGGCTATTCATTTAAGTTCTGGCCCTGTTTCCCTCTTAAAAGTGATATAAATGACCTGTGGCTGTTCTCGCTCTCAAACTAAGTGAACACAGAAGATTTGTAAGAACATAAAAGCCGATTCTCTTGGCAGGGAACAACAAAGTGAACACAATGTTTTAAAAAAAAAAAAAGCTGTGTTACAGCGCAATCTCTTACTTATGAGTATTACAAAATTAAAATCAGTCCCATGACAGCAGCAAGGCCCATTCCTATTACTTAACAAGTCAATACCTTCTCATTTTCTGAGGGCTTCAGATTACTGAATGGTTACTTTCTATCTATCTTTGGGAGGAAAATCTTTCTTATAATTAAGCTCCTAATGAAACATTTTGGTTTGGACATACTTGATAAGTCAGGAATTTCTGGCAGGAGTTATGTGAGTAGGTATGAGTGCCGCTTGTATGAAGGTTATCCATTGCTAATTAAAATAACTCAAGCAAAAAAAAAACTGGCTTAGTCTTAAAGTGTTTTAATCTAAAGAAAGTGTTCTTCTAATTACATTATAAATCTGAGGTAACCATGGCTCCTTCAAAAACATTTTATTTTAGGGAGCAGAGGTCACAGTATCTGCCATGTAGAGTACTCACCCTGGCTCGTTCTTCTTTAAGATAAGGACAGAATATTACTGTAATACTTAACTGTTTTTTATTATTATTAATATTTAGACTTCTTCTATTGCCAAACAATTCTTATTACCTAAAATTAACTGTAATTCTGAAAGTACAGTGGAGTGATAGAACATAATGACAAATCCTAGAGATAACTTAATCATTAAAACCACCATCTGCACCATCTATAAAAAAAAGTACTCTCATGTTTTGCAGTAGTATGCATCTTATGAATATGGTTGCAACTACTTGATGTTTTCAGACAGTGTGGGCAGCAAGACTTATGGCAAAACCTTCAAGGAAAACAGCATGGGGAAAACAGAAAACCCTAAAAACAACCTAAATGTGATTTTCACAGTACCAATTCTGTGAGGATCAGATAGAAATTTGTTAAAGAAATAATCAAACTGCAGTTTTCAAAAATGGTAAACCTATGTGGGTGGAAAATGGGCAAGAATTTTATGCAGGATTGATAAGCAAAAGCATAAAGTGCTTTATAAATGACCATATGGTACTACTATCTGTACCAAACCCGAGTTAGTTCTTTTTTGGCTCATGGACTAAACACCAAATTCCACTAAAATCTGTTCAGTAGTTTTTGAAATATCCTTTTAAGTACTGAAATAGACAAAGAGGATCAAAAACATACCCTCCCCACCAGAAATAATTATTCTTTTAACAGCATTTACTGGTGGGGTTGTGACTTGCGAGTAAAATTAAATTTGAGCCAGGTCCAAATCTGAAACTAATTTAAGCCCTGGGGAAGTAAAATAATGGAATATGTGATTTTAGGTTGAATGTATTTCGCAACCATCTGTCTTATTGGCCCAAAATTCAAGGACACTGTGAAGTCAGATTTTTCCTGAAAAGTAAGAATAAAGTAGGATGTGTGTTTTGTGGCGATTTATGCTGGTGGATGGAAGATAAGCGATTGTGTAGAATTTTGTCCCATCATGCACTGCCGAACTACTTACTTGCTGAGGGTGAGGGTGAGGTTGTCTGTCGCTGCTCTGATCTTGTTTTGTGCCTCCACATGGGTCATGTCCTCTGCATTACTGTCACCAATGGACACCACCCAGTCTCCCACCCCAACACCAGCCTGAGCCGCCTTCCCATCCGGGGTCAGCTGGAAAAAAACAAAAACAAAACAATGCCAGATAGATAGATGTTAGAACATGCACATGTTTAAAGCTTTGCCCCAGTTTCACTTTTGTTTTGTTAGAAAGAATTCAAAGCAAAATGCAAGAAATCTAAACACAAAAATCCAGGGTTCAGATGCGTTTTGCTCCGTTGACACTTAATAATCAGCTCTGGGAGCCTGTGTGTCTGGGTCTGACAAGCCAGCTGAGATATTTCACTCACCACTACTGGGAACATGCATTACAGGTCATCATGATGTCATCAGTCATCAGCATATGATTTACTGCAGATGTGACTTAAGACTATGAAAGAAACTCTTGAAAGCTGACAGGGTTCATTTGTTACAGTCGCATAATTTACTGGAACAACTCATCGAGTGTTTTCCCCTCCAGACAGGTAAGTCATTGACCAGTTTCACTGACAAAAACATGACATCATTCTCCCGGGTTATCATGCTGTCTGCAGACATATTGAGTCAGGGCGAAGGGCTGGAGTCTTGTTACAAAGGGACAACCTGACATGTAGAAGTCGTAATGGTTTTCTACGTGTGCACATACTACACTGTCTGCCATGTCCTCTAAAAGCACTAATATACAGTGCAGATGATGTGTTTAGTAAGAGCTTAGCCAGCTTACACATGTGGCTTAATGAAACTTGAGACTTGTGTCAAATTCTAAGATAACTGGAGTACAAAGTGTTTATGATCAGATAAGGGAGTGAGTGCCAGGATTTCTGGCAAAAAAAAAAAAAAAAACCTATTAGGATTACTCTCTGATGTCACGGATCCCTGCAAATGTTAGCTCATCAAAAGCTCAGAGGACTCAGCAGTTCAGTCAATAGTTTTCTCTCATGTTCAGCTAAGCTACCCCACTTGCGGCTTTGATTCTGCACATTAAACATAAACACTTGTGTGAGCGGTTTGGTAATATCCTCTGTAAACTGATGACAGTTCAGCCTGGAAAACCACCCTGCACCCCACAAAGACAATGGAGTAAGGGCCTGCCTTAAAGCGAAACACAGCAAAGCTAAAAATGGAGAAAGAAGAAATCCATTCCTCAGAGGCAAACCAAGCTACACTTTCACATTTTCACATCACTTTAATTGGCTTTGATTTGCACGCACTGGAAGCAATTAGAGGGGTTAAGAAAAAATAATTTCTCCAGTTTAGAAATAATTTAGAATGTGTTTTAAGAGCTTAAACTGGAGGGAAAAAAAACAACTATGATATGCACACATGTGGCATATTATGAAATGGGCACAGTCTGGCATAACGCCACTGAAGTTCACCACAGAGAGCTGCAGTGCTGCCCCCCTTTTACTATTATACAGGATAGTAAAAGTTGAGCACTGTGTCACTTTACTAAAAAATAAAACTATTATTTCATTAGTGTTAAACTAAAACATATCCCATTAACTTTAGCCACAGAAGAGCTGTCAAAGCCTCACGGGAGCTGTAACTGTTAATTCCTTACAAAATAAACAGTCTTTAATTTGTTAAAGTTGGGAGGAGAAGGAGTTATAGAGGAGTATAGACAGTTATATACACCTATCTTAAAATGAACAGGAAGCCCCAGCGTTTTCAGACAGAACAATAAAATAAGGTCTTTATCAAAGTTACACTGAGCTGTAAAAGCTAATTCAAGTGGATCCATACGGGGAGGGAACTTAGGTATATACTGGCAAGAGAACCCGATTTTTAATAGACTAACATAGCAAATAAAGTAACTAAAGGACAAGTCTGAATAAATGAGTGGGGAAAAAGATTGTAAACGTTTCCATGCAGTGGTTTTGATGATAGAAATGATGAAAATCATTTGGTATGCAATCACCAGATCTAAATGGAAGTGCTCATGGAAACCAGAACTGAGTGAATACTATCTTCTTGCAGCGTCATCTCTCTAGCAGAGTTTCAGGGATTTGAAGAATTTATGCCAAGGATCTCTGTAGCTTTGCATTGAGATATGCTGTGCCATTACTTCACCATCATAAAAGATCTCATCTATACTGTCAATCTCCACATGTAACATAACATAAAAAAATAATAATAAATGATGCCATAAAGCCTGTAGGTTGTGTATGTGCGTGTGTGTGTGTGTGTAAGTTGAGTTACTGACGGACACAGACACCTGTGCGCCTGGCTCAGGTTCAGAACGCAGCTGCTCCCTCGCTTGAGAAAGTTGCTGCGCTCAGACCTTTGGTTGGTAGGGGGCAGATGGAAACCCTACACCCCCCCCCCAGCAGTTTGTCAATACAGTGAAGGACAGTGGAAAACATGTTCCTGAATTCTGTGGCACTGCACTGTACCTCAGAACAAGCAGGGAACATGATGTGGCAGCCATGACGTATAATTATAATAACATCATGTAGCAGTAAGGGCATAAAGACGGCTTTCTGATGCAACCAATTCCTCAAAAAATAAGAAGAAAAAAAAAAGAAAGAGTAATCTTGTCATAAATTATTGTGTGCAAATACGTCACTTCACATTAATAGCACAGTGAGTATATAATTGAGGGAATTTATAGCTATGAAGTTAGCCTAACAGTTTGTAGCCTGTTTCAAGGCTTTTTGGCCAAGCGCAACACCAGATCTGTTTTAGTATGCTATTGAATTTCAAAGCATTTGCTAACCTCCAGCGTCCTGAGTTCACCTTTGAAGTCTTTCCTTGACCAACCCCACAGGTGAACCAAGGCCTCATACTTGCTCTCAGCTGGCTGCCCTTGTTTTGGTTAAAATAATAATGCACTAAAGTGGCCGTGTAACGCTGCACCAGGTCACTTTTATTCTTTCCAAGGCTATTTGGGGGCCAAGAGACTGTCTCTCCTTACATCACTCACACTGCACAGCTGATGCAAAGCCATAAATATCACTCTGAGAAATGGAGAACCAAACCTGCAAGTATGTGGTCCCCCGTAATAACTTCTGTTGAACACCTAGCACTAAGTCCCCATAAAACACTGTGGTACTAATCACAACATAATACATTAACATCCAACTAGCCACAGAAGAAGTGGTCCCTGAGGACTATCAGTAAAGAACTGAATTCTTAATTCAGCCCCCTAACAGGGCCTCCCTTCTCTGAATTTGTGTGAGTGTGTGAGAGATGGGATGTTTAAGAGTATACCAGTGACAAAGCAACAGATGGCCCACAAGTCAGACAGAGACACACACAGAGAAACACAAGACTGGATGACACATCCAGCTGTGGTGGTGGAAAGACATTCACAAATCTCCCTACTCCCTTATTGACATGACATCATCTGTAATTTCCTCTGAATATTTGATTTCAGTGGGGTGGCATGTGTTTGTTGATGGAAACCAGATGGTGGCTTAGTTATGGTATCATAATGTTTATCGAATTGCAGTGGCATGAGATCTGGGGCAGATATGAGGAGAAACCCGTCTGACAAGTTGTAGGCCAGAAAGCGGCAGACTCCAGTGAAATAACAATGAAACAGGGTTACTACGACTTCTAATTTCCTACAATTATATTTCTTATAATTTTAACCTAAGAAATCCTTTTCTCAAGGTCAGGGAAGTCTCAAGAGATTCAAAAATAAGAACTGGCACAATGATTGTGGGCTGTGTTTGGAGATGGGCTCAATCTCGCAACTATCCAACTGGCTTGAATCCACTGGTCAGGCGGGTGCCTTTTTCTGTGTGGACTTTGCGTGTGCTCCCCCTGCCTGCCTGGGTTTCCTCCAGTTACTACCACAGATAAAAGACATGCATGTTTTTGGTGAACTGGTGACTCTAAATTGTCCATAGGTGAGAATGGTTGTCTGTCTCCATATGTCAGCCCTGTTATAGACTGGCAACCTGTGCAAGGTGGAACCTGCCTCTCGCCCAAAGACAGCTGGGATTGGCTCCAGCAACCCGCCACCCTTACCAGGAAAGGCAGTGAAGATAAAAGATGGATGGCACGAAATGCCTGTTCACCAAAGTCAAGGCACAGAGAAAGGGACTGCTTTTCTCTTTTTTGTGCTTCCCTAACCTGTAAAGTGTTCTTGACTCATCAACATCCCACTTAATGAGAAACAAAGGTTGTTTACTCTTTTTTTCATCATTAAACAGGATGCTGAGGAGTCAAAAACACTTTGCAGGTTAGGGAAGTATAAAGCACATCTATTGCCTGGAAGGCTAAGAAAGCTGTAAGACTAAACAAACTCAGTTGTTTCCTAAGAAGTGAGACGTCCGTGTAAAAAGAGGAGAGTGAGAATAAAATGTACGAACATAGTTTTAGTTGATTAATGACTGTATTCATGTTATGCTAAGGTCAAAAGTAATTTTACTTTCACAGTGACTTAACAGTTTGTCTTGGCATGGCCTTCTTTCTTCTGATCTCACTGCAAAAGTATTCCATCAATGTGTGGAAGACATATTGAACACAGAAAGGAGGCAAGAGGATTGTCTGTTGGCAGCGACAGGGTGGATATGAGAAAAATCCCTGGAATGCTGAGAAAGCATAGCTTTCCAGGCTCGCAGACGGAGGAGGAAGCAAACAAGGGCATGGAAACCCATATACCAACTTGCACAGGAGGCATACAATTCATGGAAAACGGTTTTCTAATTCAGTGCAGGATGATGAAAATCCCCATTTGCAGTACACCAAGCCGAGTAAATGATTAAATATATGCACACTAAGACCAAACTGGAATAAAATAAATAACCGTAAACTCTAAATACAGTCTCAAAGAACAACAACTGTCATCTAATCCTTACAAAAACACTTAAAAACATTGATCAGGAGTTCTCACTAGTTATCTCGTTGTCCCACAGCATTTTACTGATCCTTTTCCCTGTCACTTAACATGCTCGTCTTTGTGTAATCGATTTTAACTGACCGTCTGGGTTCAGATACTTGTCTCATCAACTACAAGCCAGTAAAAGTCACCCTCTAAATTCATCCAACATAAGCCCAGTGAATGTAGGCCTGACTTTTCTTCCTGTTACTAAATGATATTTTCATCCCTTGAAAACACTCTTCATCCCCTTTTTGGGTTGTTTTCATCCTCTGTGGCTGTGTGATTCACTGTCCCGTTTTTTTTATGACAGCAGCAACAAGAGCCAACTGTGCCCAAGAGAAAAGGAGAGAAAACCTGTCACATCTTTATCTTTATCTCCTGTACCCTGAAACCTGGTGGACTGCTGGAGTGAGTCATAAAGATAAAGATATTTGCCACTGACCAGTCATCAATAATCTGAGCTGAAGACAATCAGCATACGTAATGTACCTGGATTGCAGAAAAACCGGCCTGCTGCACTGGTTGATTAGTCAGGTTCATTTAATTAATCAATCAAACTGCTGACGCACCCGGTGACATTCATCTTGCAGTATACCTTGTTCGTCTAGACAGAAATTCCTGTAAGCCATCTACTATATCCCACCAAAACTTTGTTTTGGGCTGCTCGTCAAATGAGATTGTAACATCTGTTTGGTCTTTTATGGGTAGTAAAAACTGTTTCTTGTCATTTATCCAAAAGGAACATTGTGTTTCTGACCGAGATGCCTGCCAAGGAGCATAGCAGATACAAGACATGTACTGACAAGGCTGGTGAAAACTGCTGCCCACACCACAGGATTACGGCAACTGTGTACACACACCTCAGTGTGATGCTACTGACAACACACTGTAGTCTCTGTACACCAAACTAAGCAAAGCAACACATCATAGTGAATTATTTGATTCTGCCTTTTCATCTCTGTTCTGTTTTAACCATGTGATCTGCTGGCAAAAAAAATAAGAAAGAAACTATATCACAAAGAAAGTCCAGTGTTCACCAATCTGTGATAATCTCCCCATTATCTGTAGAAGAGGTGCTGCAAATATTTAACAGAAATTATGCATTTATAAATGCTAATCTATAACATTACCCCAGCATTCAAGGTAGCAATGTAACAATGCCAACGAAGAATGAGTGCATAATAGAAGAGCAGATCTGTGTGCGCAATAGCTGCAAGTGTTAGACTGCGTGTTTGTCAGGCAAAGCAGCGCTGCACATATAAGGTCTGGAAAGTGTTTGCTGGTCTCTTCAACAGAAAAAGTCGTTTATAGAGCATTTGAAATTCATTCAGTGAAGAGGTAGTGACCTAACAGAGAGTGTGCAACACTCTGAAACAAAGAACAGCGCGTCCTTGTGAGCAGAGAATATTATTCAAGCAAAGGTGCTGCATGTTAAGACTGACAGACAGTGCTGACACAGAATACCATTAAAAAAATGGTATATACACTGAAAATGCACACAACAGCCTACAGCCTAAATCCTTTACAATGGAAACTAAACAAAAGATGGCAAATGTACACTGATAGGACACACCTTTAAATCCACTTGGTGGTGTTAAAGGGGCTCTGCAATTACACAGTCCCATACTAAGCAAGCTGCAATGTGAAAGTGTGTTCCAACATCTGTTGATCAGGATTCAATTTTTCCCCATGCTGTCCACCACATCATAAAAACCACCAGGTGGTACTAATATTGTAGCTGATGAGTGTATACAGAAGCATGAAAGAAGACAAATGACTTTACAAGATGATCTTAAAGAAGAGTGCAAACATGTCAAATGGTGCAGAAAAGAACAAAAGTGGACTCAGAACAAATGTTTCTTACCCTTGACACGGTGAGGGGCATGCTGAAGTCCTTGCCACCCTGCAGCCTGAAGCCCCAGGGCGCTGGGCCACTGAGGGTTACAGAGTATAAGTTCATAGCCTTGGAAAAGACAAAGGAAGAAATGTTTTAATTAAAGAGGCAGGAAGACGTTTCCGAGGTCACGCGTCCTTTTCTCCTTTATCCAGGCAGACTAGTTGCTGATTGTCTGCTTTTGTTTCCCACTAAGGACACATGTTGTGTACGGACACTGGCATTAAAGAGATTTCTTTCAGAGTTTAAAACGTTCAATCTTGGAAATTTTCTGTCTGAAGAATCACAGTGTTACAAATATTGATAAAAAAAAAAAAAGTCCTTTGGTAGAAATAATCAATTTGTCTATTGCATAATTTACAAGACCTTAAAATACCAGAGCTGCTGCTGCGACACAACATTCCTACATTTATCAACCTACAAACTAATACATTAAGTTTCTATCGCTTGTGTCAAACTCTGAGAATAAGGTTTATGTAGAGGCCCGGTTCAGAGTGTCATAAAGTTCACGAACATGCAAATAAGAACCACAGAAAACATAAGTGTCACACACCTCCTGGACGATAAGAACAGCAGCTGAAGTGAGTGGAAGTTGGTAACTTAGTGTATAACAAACCTTTATTCAGCTGAATTATGATAAAACACTGGGCCGCTTGGGCAGAACAAACAAACCTCCTTGAATCGTTTAAATATTTTACGTGATTTCTACAGGTGTAAAACCATGAAAACAACGTGGAACAGCTTGAGACGCAGAGCTACGTCACTTGCTCTTACAGCTGTACCACTGACCTCAGTACCGTACCTGCTCCTCCTTAACCCTACCAGGTGTCATAGTTAGCTACCCAAGACGCCACCAGGAAAACCTACCTTGTCCTCAAGGGCCGGCCACTAGCCCAAACCTGCGAGAAAACGTCAGTAAGCTAGGGCAAGCAGATTCTCTCTCTGTTGGCAAACCCTACCCCTCGACACTGCCTGTGACACAGGCAAGCCCTAGACGCTGCTCGCTCCTCAGAGGCTATATAAGGAATGTAAAACTACACCAAACTATTTCAGCCCAACACCCACATGAGTCACAGAGAGAAAGGGGGGTAGAGGAGGATGGAGCGAGGTAACATCCACTACCCCTATATTCTGGCAAAAGTCTACTGCATAAAAGTCAATCAATGTTTTTTTAAGTGCACTTGAGAAGCAGCAGAGAGCCGCAGCTGAAGCATAGTTTGTGCAACTCTACATTCCTTCTGTGGGATACAAAGCACTGCACAACCAAATCAGCAATTATATTTTAACAGCAAGTCCTTAAAGCAACAGAGGAGCTCACATATAAGGAAAAAGAGAACTAAAATAGAGATGGGTTCTAGGAAATATGAAAGGGAAAAAAAACACACACATAGGAAAGAAACAAGCAAATAATCAACCCAAATAAGCCCCTCCATAAAACATGTGGTTTAACCGTAAACTCTTTACAGATTTATTTTCATTTAGTATTTATGTGCTAGTGCAAGACTAATTGTTAATTCCTAGTTTATATCAACAAGTGTATTAATTACCATGATTAACATGATTAGTTTGATGAAACTCTTCTCACATTATTAAACCACCTACAGGCAAGTCCAGGGGCCAAGACTGCTGCAGACAAACCCAAACTAGCAACAGGTAGTGGAGTTTATTTTTCCACTTGTGACTGCAGATTAGAACAAAAACTGGAAATAACAGCATTAATGTGGATGCAGGAAAAAAATATCCCACTCAGCGTAGGAATCATATGTTTAAACCAACAAATATGCTGGTTATGTCTGTGGTGCTTTAAGTGATGTCCCTGAGTATGGTCTTGCTATTTATAATGTCCTATGGTGTCCCTAGAATATGTCTATAAGAACTTTTAGTGTCGCCTACACAATCCCTAAAACACAAAGACTGCAGGCAGGAAACGCAACTGTGACTTTACGTAGCTTAGCTTTAGACATTTTAACATCTCCAAGAAACCACTTTGCAACAGGTATTTAAAGGCTACACTGTGAACACCGCATCCTGACAACACCACTGCAAGCAGATGATGGAATAAACGTCCACATTCACGACAGGGAAGGAAACAAGACGGGACAAGAAAACCTGCTCAACTCAGACCGAGCACAAGCCATAAAGTTCACAGCGAGCAGCGCGTCAGCCCATTCAATAACTTCAACTGTGGGACAAGTTGAGTTGAAGAGGTTACACCACGCACAAAAGACGTACACTGATGTGTCTGAGTACATGAATTAGCTTACCTCTTGTGCCTCACTGTGTTCGCCAGACATCACGAGTGTATGTGCGGGATAACAAAGTCAATCGTTAAGTCGGCTAACTTTCGGACTTCCTTAAAGCGGGCGTCAGGAAGCCACCGTGGATTCCCTTCGTGAGCAGCAGGATCATTCCCTCAAATTCTTTTTAGTAGGTCTCGGCTCCAACGTCAGAAGTCACATGGGCCGATGAACCAGGCGAGGCCGAGCTCTGCACACATGTCAGCTGCTCCACCACCCAGCGCTGATCACACGTCGCTTCAGAAATCCATCGCGTTTTTCTGGGTTTGGTTAAAAATAAATAGATAAATAAAGTGACACGCGTGTCGTTTTCCAACCAACAGCTGGCAACAGCTGTGTTGATCAGTAAATGGCCAGGACGCTCACCTGTAGAGGTAAATAAATAAATAAATAA